>NJDC01000112.1:459792-521437 GCA_002245475.1 Calephelis virginiensis
AAAAAAAACATTTTTTTCAAGATTTATACCGCCCCCCTCTAGGCTTCCAGCGCCCACAAGGAGGCGTTATCGCCCACTTTGGGAAAGGCTGATATAAACCTTCCTCTTCAATCACTTCATCTATTTAAACGACCGCATCTAAATCAGTTGCGTTGTTTTAAAGATTTAAACATACAAAGTGACATAGGGACAGAGGAAGCAACTTTGTTTTATACTATGTGGTGATTTGCATAGCTTATTGGAATAATTGCTAGCTTTTGCGCGCGGTTCGCGTTGTCTATTTTTTGTCGTGCTTTGTTATAAGCAGGATTCCAGACTATAAATAAAAATTGTTCAGGAATATTTGATGTTATTAGTTGTTGCCTGCGACTTCGTATACATGATGAAGTAACTTTTCTGGTTAGTGATGGGAACAAATATCTTTTCCACAGTAAAAGTTATCGTAACATACCTTTGACCTTGCGTATTTGTACTTAACATAGAATTTTGGTGAAAAAAATCGTTTAATTTTTACGTGAAAAGCAAACAGACAAACTAACAAAAAACTTTGGGTTTTTATCCCTTATACAATAAATAGCAGCAAACATTGTGTTAAAAAATTTGCGAATTTAGTTTTCATACAGATTAATTATATATAAATAAATAATTGAGATTGATTATTGGGACATCCCTAAACCCATTTTTTTTAATTTGGTCTTGTCTTTAGAATATCCCGAATATCGTATATAGTAAACAATTGAATCAAATTTGGCAATCATCACTCTGTTAATAGCCAGGCTATAGGTAAACAGCCATTATAAAACAAAAATATGCTACAAGTGCATCTAACCATTTCCCCTGTGTTGGTCCGGGCTCCTTTGCAGAATAGGCCATCTGCCTTCCTGCCAGGCAGCTCCTAAAAGGCGAGCATAGGCTTACAGTCACTAACACTGTGACATCTGACTAGGTGGTAGAGTTTCGCAGCGACTCATCCGGATTGGTACCACCGCCTTACCTATTCCTGCCTCCATAACGTCATGACGTATTCCGGTTTGGAGGGTAAGGTAGCCGGTAAACTTACTTTTGTTCGAAGCCTAACATCCCGGCTTCAGGTTGGTAACGCACCATTACCACCTATGGTGTCTCTAGGCGGCGCGAATTTCTTACCATCATGAAATCCGTCTGCTTGTTTGCCTTGCATTATCATAAAAAAAAACCAAATATGGTATGACCTCGATTAGAAATCTTATTTCGCTGTTGTCGTTTCATATGACTAGTCTATTTCCTGAAATTATAAACTAAGTCACGACAGTTATGTAGCATGCAGCGAACTCGCTGTGACGTTTATTTGTACGAATTATGTAGGGTTGACACATTGAAAATAACTTGGTGGTAGAGTTTCGCAGCGACTCGTCCGGATTGGGTGGTACCTATACCTACCACAATAACGTCCAATGTTTGCCGTTGACGTGTTCCGGTTCGCAGGGTAAGGTAGCCGGTAAATTTATTTTAGCTCGAGGCCTAACACTCCGGCCTCAGGTTGGCAACGCACCATTACTACCATTGGTGTCTAGGCGGCGTGAATTTCTTACCATCAGAAAATCCGTCTGCTTCTTTGCCTTCCATTATCAAAAAAAAACTTAAATACTTACTAACTTAAGTAGTTATTTATGTATATTGTTTGTATACTAAATATCTATGTACCTACATTTTATGTATCAATGTATATACCTAAAGCGTTGATATAGTTCATGATTATTTGTATAGCACCTGCAAACTTCACTCTGGTCAATGACTAGTGGAGAATGCCAATAAGCATTTCGTACAAATTTATTTTTATTTTATGCACAACAAAGTTAGATTGAAATAAATAATATAAAAGCCAAGACGTAATTTTCTGAGCCGAAAGGCATTTTTCTTAAACTGCATGACATACTCTTGTTCAAGGAATAAAATATTAATTTCTAGCTCAGGATACTTCTATATACCCGTTTTTGCTTAGTAATACGCATGTAGCCTTTCTAGTAAGAAACCGCAGCGTTTTTTACGTAAAATCACAGAAAAAGCGAGATTTTTTACAGAAATCAATTTTGTACTACTTGCAACCGGCTTTTCGATTTGCGTCACAAGATTGCGATTAAGGTTAACTAAATTAAAAGCGGGCGAGGATTTAATGGAACATAGTCGAACTCATTACCAACAAGACAATAAAATTGGTAGAATTAGTAGAAAATTGTCTAGATCGGAACATGTTGTGTTTTATTCAGATTCAAATACCACGAGTTATTATTGTCACTCTTATTATCAGCTATGAATTATAGTTATATGAGTGAATGAACAAATTAAACGATTATTCGAATGTATTAAGTTTGAGTGATTTAAAATTAAAGTTGTTAATTGGAATGACTTTTTGACTAAGCTAAACAGACGCATAGACGTACTTCATAATTTTAACTTAAAGAGATGCAACGTCCTAAGAGGGAAAACAGCGGTGCAGTTAACCGCACTTACTATTAAAATATATTCAATATTAGTTTTCAGATGTGGCAACCCTGTACGTGTTGCAGAAAGTTATTGTAAACCTGAACAAATGGGATTAACTTTGGTGCGCGGTCGGTAAATGTTTCTCTGTTGGAACTGGTGTTGCCGCGTCGTCTGTTCGTTCGTTCCGATAACTTTATTTGATATAAATTAACTGTACTTTACCGGCTTATTGCGTAAGTATATCACCCCTCCTTCCAAACCGGAAAATTACTTTGAGTAGTAATGTCATTGTACTTTGGTAAAATTATAACGTAGTGGTTCAAACAATTCTACAATGTAGTCAAAGCACACGGTAAGTTATGGTCGGTCTCTTCTATGTTTCTGAGCCATGCTTCTTTCTTAATTTCGTCTTCTAAGCTATTTGTTAGTGTGTTACACGAAAAGCAGGCAAGCTTTTAATAGATATTGGCTCTCCCGACAGACGTGGTCATGTCCTAACTATGATAGTTGAATTTTTTTCGTATTAACCTTCTGTTATTGTCAGACTGATTGTAACACCACCAAGAAGAATAAGCGGAACTACTGTGTACGTTTACTCGTGATGTCTATAAGAGATTAAGCTTATATATATGAGACTAGCTGCTACCCGCGGCTTCGCCCGCTTAGTATATTTATTTAATATTTAACTCTCCAACGCTACCCGTTGAAATTTTAAGATGAAAAACGGCCTACGTCCTACTTCAAACTTTAATCTATTTCTATTTAAATATCATATAAAAATATTACACGATGATGTTCTGGAAAGAATAAATTTAGAAAGCACTGAGCACAACCGTCCCATAAGGAGTCAACCACGCGTATACCACGCGTCTGTGTCGCGCGGTCTTTAAACTATAGTGTTAACGTAGTGATTATATTCTATTTGATACTGTTATTTATAAAACTGCGATATCTCCTAAGATATTAATTAAAATCGAGTGATGTGATATGCAATTTTGTTTTAAATTAAACTTTTAAATTAAATTTAACTTGTGATGAATGACGTATTTTTTTGGATAGGGATTAACATCATGTTTATAATATAACCTTCGTAAATAATGCATTATTTTAAAACAAATTTGGTTAGCATAAAAAAAATGTTATAGTGAGCTAACCTTAAAAGATAGAAATGTGCTGTCGCGGACTTTATTTAGGACTTTTAAATGGGAACAATTCTTTCATAGATGTTTTTTTACGAAACTTTTACGATTAACGCAGCGCACGCTCTTAATAGGAAAAAATCCCCCAATTCAAAAAAAATATCATGGGTGCTACACTACTATTGATCTTAGCGTGATGATGTATAGCATATAGCCTTCTTCAATAAATTGACGTTCTAACACTGAAAGTTCAAGCAAACAAACAAACAAACTCTTCAGCTTTTTAATATTAGTATAGATAGTATAAACTTTGGTTCCGAGCTCTTACAAAAAAATATAGACGAACTGCTTTCATACCAACTTAGTCGTAAAAGGCGAGTTTCGATTCATTTAATTCATTAAGAGAAAAATCTGGAAAATTAATTTGGCTATACTAAACACATTTAGCGGTGACGCAGTTTTGCACGTTTCCATGTTTATATTCTTTTATAATAAGGACGATAAGTATATTTTTGATTAAATTATTGCTATAAAAAGTAGCCTATGTTCTTTCGTTCTTCATTAAGTGTCTTCAAAAATGACGATTTCCCATACGAACATTCATCACCTCTTTTTACATATTCCCCCTTATTTTTTAGTGATAAAAAGTAGCCTATTATCTTTCGTTTATCATAAATACAAAGTTTTACTGTTAAAGCTTTAAAAATGACGAATTTACATATGAACAGTCATCTCCTCTTTTTAGCCATTCTCCCCCATTTTTTGCGATAAAAAGTAGCCTATGTTTTTTCGTTTATCATAAAGTATCTAAATACAAAGTTTCACTGTTACAGCTTTAAAAATAACGGATTTCCATTTGAACATTCATACCCTCTTTTTACCCATTTCCCTTATTTTTTTGCAATGAAAAAAGCTTATTTTGTTCCTCAGGGTCTCTCTACCAAATCTCTGTACCAAATTTCATCAAAATCGGTTCACTGGTTTAGGCGTGAAAGCGTAACAGACAGACAGACAGAGTTACTTTCGTATTTATAATATTAGTAGGGATTAGTAGGGATTTTTAACCAATTTTGCTACTATGTGTATCATAATTTCTTTGTGTGTTTTTCGTTAATGATAAACTGATGTACGTAGTTCATTGTTATGGACTTACGGTAAAAAATACTTTTAAATATTTTTCCTACGCAAATTGTGCCACCTCCGTTAACCATCATAGGGGTTGATTTTCAAAAAACGTTTAGATATGTGTCTCATAATTTGTATTGCAGAGCATTATTTCAGTGTCACGCAAAATATTTCAATAGAATTAAATTTCCCATAGAAACTTAGTCACCCCCTTTAACCCCTAATAGGAGTGAATTTCGAAAAACCCTGAAATACGTGTTTCATCATTTGTACTAAAAAGCATTAATTCAAAGTTTCATGCAAAAATGTGCAATAAAAATAATTTTCTCATACAAACTTTGCCACCCTTTTTAACCCTTTTAGGGGTTGAATTTCCAAAAACTAATATGCCTATGTCCTTCTCATTATTGCAATCTATCTACATACCAAATTTCAGCAAAATCGGTTGGGTGGTTTAGGCGTGAAAAGGTAACAGACAGAAAGAAAGAGTTACTTTCGCGTTTATAATATTAGTGTGGATAAGATAAAAGACTAGCTGCCATAAATACGTTACTGACATAGCTTTATGTAACATATAAATTTATGTATTTACTGTCCATGTGCATACCTTCTAACAAATATATTAACAAATATGAAGCAGAGATCCAGTATTCAATTTTTATCATCTTAAGGAATCTCTTCCGGTAAAACCTGAAAGGAAACGGGTATTGTAGAGATCGTTAAAATGCCACTTCTCTGAAATGACCTGACATAAGTAGTTGACGAGGGTTATGTAGCGTCAGTCAGATACAGGTAGTGGTTGAGGAAGGAGTGATTGGCACCGATCACGCGACGGTTCGTGTCTAACTGGTATCGCCTCATACTACCATTTATAATGGTCCTTACGGCTGGTATCGATCTTTTGGACTGTTTGTGTCTCTGTCTGATCCTTTGATACGCTGGAGCATAAAAGTAATTTACCCTTTTTTAAATGCTCAGCACCGTGACTGTTTACCTGATGTAGACTTATATTTTGTCGAAGTTGGAGATGTTAGCACATTGTAAACTCTTGCAGTAAAGATGCCTTGAACAACTGAACTAATGCTTTTATATTTACTGTTTCGTAAAAGGCGAGCATAGGCTTACCGTCACTAACACCGTAACATCTGACTAGGTGGTAGAGTTTCGCAGCGACTCACCCGGGTTCGTACCACCGCCTTACCTATTCCTGCCGCCATAACGTCATGACGTATTCCGGTTTCGAGGGTAAAGTAGACCGTAAACTTACTTTTGCTCGAGGCCTAACATCCCATTGCAACGTTGGCAACGCACCATTACCACCTTTGGTGTCTCTAGGCGGCGTCAATTTCTTACCATCAGGAAATCCGTCTGCTTGTTTGCCTTCCAATATCATGAAAAAAACATACCAGTATATGAAAAATCTAAGCTTTTGCTATGTGGAATTCTTGCTAGATAATATAGGTAGGTAGTGAGATTGGGGTAAGTATGTTTAGTAGATTTTTTGGGAGTTTTTGGGCACTTTTGCTGTAAATGTTTCTCTTGAATATTGATAGCTACGTTACAATGATTTTGTGATGTTTATCTCTGGAATGATTTGTAATAAGAAGTTTGATAACGGCCATTCTCCATATTCTCTCTCATATCGCCTCTGTGGTCTAGCGGTCCGGCGTCGGACTTGACATCTTGAGGTCCAGGGTTTGATCCCCGGGGTCGGGCAACAAAAAACTTAGAAAATGTATATTTTCAATTTTCTAATTAAATTAACGTTGCCCGGGATTGGATTTGTTTGGCAGGTTGGCAATAGGCTTGCCACCTATCACGTTGTAGGTATCTTCGGCTAGTCGTGGGTGCCCTATGATATACGGGATATGAACGGGAAGATACTTTTTTTTGCCATCATATCCTAGCAGAAATGTCTTCGACCATAAAAAGGCCAAACGTATATGTTAGTACTCGTTGTAATCTGATGATGGATGTGGCTCATGCTGATCGTTCAGTTACTAAATGTGATTAGTTCAATGAGCTGTGAGCGTTTGAGCGCATCGAGCTGGAAGTTCATATGCTGCTCGGAACGTAATTTAGTGACCGATGATTTCAAAAGAGATAAGCTGCAGGTCTTCCATGTCTACTCATATGCTATTCCTTTCGTCATGGCATCACGAGTGAGTGGCTAGACCAATTTTTATTTTTGTTGTTTTAGTTATTGTCGCGAGAAAGTTCTTATGAACGAACAAAATGTTTAGCGGAAGATTAGATAACTAAAAAACTTTTAAGAAAATATAACATATTTTCAAGCATTGTCTCTTTCGGGGCAGCAGGGGGTTTTATATGACCTATTTTTTTTAAATTTATGTAAAGTATTAATATTTGTCTTTTTCAATGATTTTATATTCGTAGCTAATATTTTTATTTTAGCTACGAAGGACCACCATTTCGATCAGGTTTTAAAAATTAAGGACTTTGACATATTAATCGAATTGGCTGAAAATATAAAGAAACCTTGAACAAAGATGTTGGAATAAGTCGAATGGGCATCTGTCAAGAAATTTGGTCAAATTACAATACTCTTAGGGCCACTTGCACGTTCCTGGGTTAAGTATTTAACATTGAGTTAGCGTCTAACTTGGGTTAAATCACCTTATATTTGACAGTTTAACTCAGACATTTGATGTCACCCGGAAATGTGCAAGTGGCCCTTAGTGTATTGAAGTCAAATGTTAAACATTAACATGGGGCAATATATTTGACGTTAGTGCGTCTGTTGGGTTAGCTAGTTATTTTATAAATTAACATTAAATTTAAAATAAAGTCTTTAATTTGTAGAACATTTTATTTTGATTTACCCAAGTGTTATTTTAATTAGTTAATATACTTTAGGCGAAAAGCTTGCCACCCATCACATTGTGGGACTCAGTGTCTTCGGCTAGAGCCACGACTAGCCTTGGTCTTGTCTCTGCATAAATCTTCGGCAATATGTGCGTGAAGATACTTACTTAGGTTTAGTTAATTTTTATGTTTTTGATATATCAAACGTTTGTTGCGACATAAAAAACGGCAATTTTACATACAATGAAAGATATTTTGTCTCAAATGTTTGAAAGCTCTTGGTTTAAGCGAAAACGTGCTAGCAAAGTAAACCCTTACGAAAACCAACACTCGAACTACTGGTTTATAATGTAATAATGTACCTGTCTTATTTTGTTCCGTTTGTTTTCTTTGTTGATTTTCTTCGCTATCTGCTTTGTATCTTCCGCTAGCATTGGAGGATAGTTTAATTGAATTACGTGAATACTTAAGGCGTTAGGAAAATAAGGATATCTATGGTAAGTGACGTTATAAGTCATTAAATGTATCCTGCCCTCAATCTGGAATACGACGCCATTAATGTTATAGAGGTAAAAATGGGTAAAGCGAAGTTAAAGCTATCTTAAGTTTTTAAAATCTAATTTTTATGATATCTAAAGGCAAACAAGCAGACGGATTTTCTAATGGTAAGAAATTAACGCCACATTACCAAAGGTGGTAATGGCGCATTGCCAACTTCAGGCCAAGATGTTAGACTTTAGGGAAAAGTAAGTTTACCGGCTACCTTATGCTTCGAACCGAAACACTTGAACGGCAAACACTGATGTTATGGCGGCAGGAATAGGTGAAGAAGTGGTACCAATCCGGCCGAGTCATTACGAAACTCTGCAATCTAGTCAGATGTCACTGTGTTAGTGACGGTAAGTCTATGCTCGCCTTTTACGAGCTGCGTGGCAGGAAAACAGATGCCGAAGGATTATGGATCAACATTAGGGAAAATGGGAGAGATATGCTCGCGTATTATTAATTTATTGAAACATAAATTCCTAGACTGAATGAATATTTAATCGCAAATCTCTAAAGGCAAATAACAGCTAGGGATTGAATTAAATCCGCATTCTGTGGAGTGAGCGCCGTATGGAGAGGACATTACGAAGTGTTTAAAGCCAGACTATTTAAATATTTCAGTCTCTATCTAGCTCAGGTGCGCGCAACATTTTTAAATTTGAAATGTACATTTAGGCAAATGTCACGGACTTCGAAAGTGTTAACTTTGCGGTGAATGTTTTCAGTTTTCATGTAAAGTGTCTCTTAGTGTAGTACTGTTGCAAAATATTTAAATCGTAAAAATTCGTCCAAAAATTTCACTGCCGCATAATCCATTCCTGCCAATATTATGTCAATACCATCACCCATTCATCATTTTTCGAAATGTGTGACAACTAGTCTGTTACGAATATTTGTTCTTTGCAAAGAATTTGTAGTCAATATGGTACCAGGTAGTGCTTACAAACATATAATCACGAACTTCTATGTTATTGCCTAGTAGTTTATAAAAATGTCACTGCGTTCAAGCACACCTCTTGTCGTTGTGTATTCTACGTGATTTTTTTAAATTCTGATTCTGCCTCTTTGGCAAGCAGAATCATTGGTATTATTGAGATGCGCTCTCTATTCTTGGATTTTCCAGGACAACAATAATAGTAGCTTAAATCAACAACCAGGATAAACGACTCAACAAACCTGTCTGCTATATATACTGTGTATTTGAGATTAAAACAAGCAAATGTAGTAAGACTTAAATTCGTATTCTCGTAGAAGTGAGCGCCGTTTGAAGACGACATTACACGAAATATTTCAACGTCAATCTAGCTCAGGTGCGCACAACATTTTACGTTTGAAAATTTTAGATTCATACCCAAATAAAAATAAATTTTATTAACCGTTTTAAGTTGTGGATAACTGCGAATAGTATCTGTAAATTTACAGTCCCCGTTACTCGATAATTAATCCTCAAGTAAATATGTCAGCGAAACATGTATAAGTTTGGCAAAGATTTTTTCAAAGCTGAAAGAAAACTTAAACTGAATTATGATGTTCAAGACCCAAACACTTAAACTTGTTAAACTAGTTTTTTTTTTTAAATATCGTTATAATATTACCCTAGAAATCTTCGGCGTAGAATAGCTACTTTGGATTTAGCTAAGATATTATTGGTTAACATTAATATGGTTTTCATACAAACTTTTGTCCACCAGAATAGTTCTTTGAGGGTTGACTTTTGAAAAAAGTAGCCTATATTTCTATTAAATTTAATTACAATCGGTCAAGCTGTTTAGTCGTGAAGCACATCTGATAGACAAACATACTTTCGCATTTATAACATTTGTATGTATATTTTGAGAATATTGCAAGTTAGTAGAAACGATTCCTGTAGACATCAACGAATGTCTAACGTGACTAAATAGTTATCAACTTGAAGGTGGTATCTTTAATCTCTTGTTTAAGTAAGTTTACTGGGTACACTACAACTCCAAATCAGGAAACGACAATGGCGAGCGTTGATGAGCTTGCACTACGAGTCAAATTAGTATATCTATCTACTACCTACTCAATAGCTCTATTTGAACGCAGGAGACGGCTTGCTATAAGTATATTGAACTTTCCAGAAATCCAATCGGTTCTTTTTACCCTGTCTGGAAAATGTACTTTCGGACAATGGACAATTACGATTGATCCCCCGTGTGTGCTTTGGTTTCAAACTGGAACGTGCACCGAATATGAACTTGGCTCGGTTGGGTTATTAGGAATACCTACTTAGACTCTACTGATACTTTAATTAGGAATTTCTTAAGTCACGTTGTCTGTAAATTTTAATGGCTGGCTCTCTTGCTATTACTTGGGACGTTCCTAATTCTACTGTGCTTTTATCTTTACTGATAAAAATAAGGGAATTTATATATTAAAAATAATATAATAATAGTAAAAATTATATTACGTTTGTGTTGTCAGCTGCTGTTGGCTGTATTTGTCAGATGAGGAAATCAGGAAACCAGTGTTGAGGTAGACTAAACCTCCACAAATGCTGAGCTTTTCCTTGGCGGGCTCATGTTACCACTCTCTGTCTCTATATCTTACTATTACTTTTTGTTCGTTATTTAAGTTCCTTATGTTAAGAGTTAGATTATATTTTTATTTGTATTTTTATTAGTGATGTGTGGTAAGGTTTTGCCTGTTAATAAATGTTAATCTTTCTTTCTTAATTTCTCGTTGTAAGTGTTAATATCTGGAACCATGAATCAAATTAAAATCAATTAATGTGAATTTTAGTTGGCTTCGCACGGTGCGTGTTAGTACAGACGGATGCGGGGCAGCCCGCACCGACGCACCGTGTGAAAGTTCTCTTACGCAGTGGTGTTTGAGTTACTTCGATATTATAGAATACTAACGCTCTTTGTACAAATTATCCTCTGCTATTACAGTTTAGTATGTGCTTGATTTTTGAAAAAAAAAATGGCCTGTGTTAGAACCCAGACCTTTAGCCAGATTCATATTAAATTTCATCAAAATCGGTTCAGTGGTTTAGCTGTGCCTATCGCTGATAAACAGGCAACAGAGAGACAGGCAGATAGACAGACAGATTTTTGCATTGTATTAGTATTGCTTTGTATTTTTACATTGTGTTAGTACGGAAAGTATAGAATGAATATGGATTAGTATGGATTTTTCGAAGCTGGTATAGTTTGCTGTGTTAATGCCTATGTTCATCAATTGTGCGTTTGACTACTTTAAGTCACTCCGTAGAGAAAAGGAGCGGTTCTCTCACCTTTAATATGGAAGTTTGCGCATGTGAAATTGCAAAGAAGAATTAGTATTACTAGTGGTCGCCTATTGGTCGAAATTCCACCCTAATAAATTTTAATATCTTGTTGATAAGAACGCCATCTTCATTTTTTTAAGATCAACTACTTTGTTTCCAAACTTTTTAGTGCGCCATCTGTGATCTTTTATTGCTATCATCAATATATTTTTTGTGTGTGTCAAAAGCATGGTAGTGTGGGTAATGTTTTATTTATTGATTTAATGTAGTTTATAAGCATTGTTATTGAAAAATATTAGCGTTCTGCACTTCTCCTACACATAAACTATAAATGTGCCAAATTTTATGCTCCTGCGTCTTTGCAATTTTCGTAAAAATGGGTCCAAAGTTTTGGCATCAAGTATTAATATATAGATTTGGCACAATACGTTTGCTAATCCTGAAAATACTCAAGGTTCCATTTGTTATGGACATCACAATAGAATGCATAAAAGTTATATTACGAAATGGCTATAACATTGTGTCTACGCGATATCCAATAAAACATAATCGGGATAGATTACGGTGACGCTTCAGAATACTAAACGGGAAACTTCAGTGATGTACGACTGATTTTGGGGTTTTGTTTTTCTTCTGACACGTAGTTTTTACAAACTTAAAGTTATACATTATTGAAACCGGTTAAAAATATATATATTTTAGATCCAACTAGTTGTTTCGGTAAACTTGGTTTGTATGAGAAAAATTAGAATATCGTTTTTCCTAGTTACTCGCAGTCGAACGGGATTAAAGGTATAGGTACCATGTGCGTCTACTGGTTCTTCCTGAACAATTTTCAGCCAAATCGGTTTTGCTGTTCTTAAGTTTTAAATAGTTTAACTGACGCGACTTTCTTTTATATACAGGGTGTTAGGCGCATGATTGGACAAACGATAATTGTGAAAAGGTGGCCTCATTTGGAAACATTTCCAGGAAAATTGGAGTTTACATAGGCTGTCACTGTTTTTTATATCGAATTTTTGTTTTTTTGCATTCATTCTTCCAAAATGTTTATAACTAATATTTCAATACAGTAAATTAGAGCAATACAAATAATATTTATTTGAAGCTTCTATGTTGCTAATCAAAAAAGTGTAATACATTATCTAAAGGTTGCAATTTTGGGAGAGATAAAAATTCAATACAAAAATAATGTTAACTATTATGAAGTCCATTTTTCCCGGAATTATTTCCAAATGATGCCACATTTCACCATTTACGTTTGTCCAACCATGTGTCTAAAACCCTGTATATTGCTTAAATAAGCAGGCAAAGTTGCTGGCATGTATCAGTTAGGAAACATTCAAACGTAAGTTTATACTTATTTTGTATAGAGCTATATAGAAAGTCTAGAATTTTAAATGCATGCTAGCTTCCAGTCGGTTGCGTACAGCTGATCTAGACCGATGGGTGTGTCCCCTTTCATGTAAATCGATGGAGGGGCTCTCCCCACAGGGCTAGCTTTTGCTCGTTTTGTTTATGCTGGAATTAAAATCCTTTCCTAAGGCTACCGTGCTGATGTCTGCTGCTTCAGTGCTCTGTTTGTTTCTCGTTTTAATTGGTTTACATTATACTTAAAAGTGTCCGTGGCTTCGTCCGTATTGCAGCGAATTCATGTTTTACTTCAGTTGAAGATGGCTCGGCTTAAACTTAATTTTGAAGGCATGTTAACATTTTATTTGCATCTCTACGCTTTAAAATATTTAATTATGTTGATGAAAGATTTCGAAAGAGGGATTGTATGTTTGAAATATCACGTGCCAGATAGAGTCTCGTAACGAGTGAAATCATTTTTACAGGAAAGCCTAAATAATAAAATATTTGTAATAATTAAAATTATTTACAAAGCTAATATAATTAAAGAAATCTTGGTTGACCCTAGAAGTTTGTTGCGCGGTTTCTTCTCATGTCCAGCTAGGTTTGGAAGCAGTGGCAGTAAAAGGCAGATATATTTAAAATCTGGGTCAAATTAAAGTTTTTCTACGGACTAGCTATAGGAAACGGTGGTAGTTTACGGTAGATAGGGCTTAATAATAACATTTTAATATTGAAATTTAAATTAATAAATAAATTAATGTAAATGTAATATTAATTATAAAATACTTGCATACTACAACAAGGCAGAATATTTGGTTGAATATATTTTTTTTAATACAACTTTTAACATCCATAATATGCAAATAAATATATTTAATTTAATATGAAACCAAGTTACATACCTACAGGAAATCTTTATTAAATATTTTTACATTTTAGTAAATACTAAAAAACCTACGACTTTCTAGCAACAGGATAAAACTTGGATTATTGAATTGAATAACAAAGTTGAACTATATTTTTTTATAGTAGAGGAGGCAAACGAGCAAGTGGGTCACCTGATGGAAAGTGATCACCTCCGCCCACGGACATCCGCAACACCAGGAGTATCACAGATGCGTTGCTGACATTTAAGGAATGAGAACGCTCTTTTCTTGAATGTTCCTAAGTCGTAATCGTTTGGGAATACCGCTCTCGGTAACTGATTCCACAAATGTGTTATACGGGATAAAAAAATGTCTTCGGAATCGCACAGTTGTAGATCGCTACGCATCGAGATGATGGACATGATACCTTAAGCTCTGACGCGATGTCCGAAGGTGGAAATTAGCGGCCAGAAATAAACCAAACAACTCCTCAGGGCTTTCCCCATGATAGATGCGGTAGAGAACACTGAGTGACCCAACATCTCTACGCAACGCTAAGGAATCAAGCCGATTGGCAATTGCCCGGTCATTGACAATTCGAATTGCTCTACGTTGAATGCGGTCACACGGGAGGAGCTGGTACTGTGGAGCCCCTGCCCAGAGTTGAGAACAGTACTCCATATGAGGCCGAATTTGCACTTTGTATAGTTGTAAGCGATGGGTTGGCTTGAAATACTGTCTCGCTTTACTGAGCACACCAAGTTTTTTAGAGGCTATTTTAGCCTTCTCCTCCAGGTGACCACGAAATTGAACATTACTCGAAATGTCAACGCCGAGTATACCAATGCAGGCTGTGGCTGTGGTTCACCAGATTCTGCTGGTGGTCCCCAAAACGAAATTTCAGACAAAAGATTGTCAATTTTAGACACAAGTTGGTTCCGGCTCTCGATGACTCTCATTATAACGAATAATGATCATGATGTAAAAAAGAGATGAATTGTTATAGCTTTACGTTACATAGATAAAAAGGCGGAGTAATAAACTGGATAAGGTGGAAAGGTTGAAGCCAATATGTCACGGCGGCACGTATGTGTAATATATGTCACTACGACTTATGCTGATGATAACGGCGCCAGCTGCCATGACTGGGCACTATCTCGGGCTTTCATATGGTGGTATTCTATGTATCAACCGCGAGTCTCTCGTTCGATTACCAACGGGTGCAGACATTTGTGTGACTAATATTTGAATATCTGTATTTCTGGGTCTGGATGTTTATTAAATACTAGTGGTCGCCCATTGGTTGAAATTGTACCATAATCATTTTTATATCTTGTCGATTATCAACTACTTTGTTTCCAAACTTGTTAGTGCGCCATCTGTGATCTTTTATCGTTATTATCAATATATTTGTTTGTGTGTCAAATGCATGGTAGTGTGTTTAAAGTTTTATTTGTTGATTTAATGTACTTTATAAGCATTATTATTGAAAAATGTTAGCGTTTTGCACTTCTCCTACACATAAATTATAAGTGTGTCAAATTTTATTAAAGATAATGCGTCTGAGCAATTTTCGTAAAAAGAGGTCCAAAGTTTTGGCATCACGTATTAATTTATGTATAGATATTTTTGTGTGTGAAAACATAGAAATGTTCTAATATCCCATAACACAAGCATATGCTTTTCTTACTTTAGGGTTAAATCGATTTGTGTAATATGTTCAAGGGTTTATTTATGTAATCTTATCGTTTTCCAATGAATATTTGATCAAATAATTTTGATGATGTTATTTAATTTACTACCAACTTCGAAAAGTAAAGATTTTTCCAGCAGGAAGAATTTGCTACAAATCTAAGATTGTGAATTGTGAATTCTA
The DNA here is from genome assembly GCA_002245475.1 of Calephelis virginiensis. Taxonomy (NCBI): domain Eukaryota; kingdom Metazoa; phylum Arthropoda; class Insecta; order Lepidoptera; family Riodinidae; genus Calephelis; species Calephelis virginiensis. Next base: position 475,243 of record NJDC01000112.1, read on the forward strand.
ATTATATAGTCCGGTGAAGTTGTAAAAACCTCGCGGTTAGCGACATATTAGCCATTTCAAAAAAAAGGCATTCCAATCTGTCAAAGAAAAATAATTGGACATCATAATTGAAGATAATAGACGAGTGGAATACCACCACCCTTTGAAGGATATAAACCTGTAGTGTATCGTAATGATATGTTTCGCCACTGCCGGCATCAGGTTTTGAGAAGAATATAGGCCATCTGCTGTCGCTTCACGTAGCTTCTAATCTAGGATAGAGAAGCCGGTAAACTTATTAACACAATAGTCTTAACACCCCAGCCTCACTGCTATTTCTGTCGAAGATATTTTCCGTTGTCATGAAATTAATTTGTTTGTATAATAGGCAAACAAAACATAAACATATTTTTATACCTAACTTATTGTCTATTTTGCGTTTATCGCCTCTGTGATCTAGCGGTCCGGCGTTGGACTTGACTTTTTGAGATCCCGTGTTCGAACCCCGGTTCGGGCAACAAACAAAAATAGAAAATGTGTATTTTTAATTTTTTTTATAAAAATAACGTCCGGGCTTGGATATTTACCCGGTTGGCGATAAAATTGCCACCTATCATATTGTGGGACTTCTATCTTTGGTTAGTCGTAGGTGCCCTGGTTATTCCTCTGCTTACCATTTTTTGGGATATGGCCGTGAAGATACTTTCGGCTGTGTTCGTTAAAAGCACACCTGTGTTTTTGCGAATTATTTGACTAAAGAGTGTTCTTAGCTAATTTTTAAGCGGCAGGGTGCTTGACACTAACACCGTAGAACTTCGAAAATGAAAAAAAAAAAAACAAAATTAAACATATGTCTTTACGCAAAGTCCCTGACGGTGTGCGCAGTGAGTTCCTGTCTGTGTGTTACAGACAAAAGTCAAGGTTCTGGCTTCTACCACATTCATTACCCCTTAGTAAAAATATGCTGGTTTCAGAGAGTCTTGACGCCACCTTCGGACAAAACTCGAGTGGTTTGTTCATGGGATGTCAATCTAGGTCTCATCAGGTTGGCATAGCACATCTGCCTTATCAATCTTTCATCTGTCATTCTTTCCACATGTCCGAACCAGCGGAACATGCCCTTTGTCATTTTAATACCAACACTTTCATTCAATCCCGCTATTTCTCGGATCTCACTGTTACGAAAAGAAATACAAATTCTCTGTAATAAGGTTTAAAAGGCAAATTTCAAGTGCCACTGTAAATACATTGGACGTCGTACAATCTGATTTACAGCGCTCTTAGAAACATGTTAGGAATTTTCATCCGTTTATGTCGCCCTGCTGTTTATTTCAAGCAGTTTATCTTTTTTAAACATTATACTCGCTATTTTCAAGCATTATATCACAGTGTAAATATAAGTAGACAGTGGTGAAACTGTCAACAAGCGTTCGAAATCGCACGCACACGTAAACACTGTCGTGTTTACGTGTGCGTGCAAAACACTCTCAACTACGAGCAGCCTAAGTGAACCTAACAGGACCCTCAGTAATGCGTCAAAACGAGTGGTCACGTTACACATTCCGCGATCGTTTTTATTTATAAAATGTCGGGACTGTATTGTGCTGTGTACGGCTAAAACCGGAGCTCAGTAACGCGTCGAGACGAGTGGTAACGTTTCACGTTCCGCAATCGTTTTTATTTAAAAAATGTCGAGACTGTATCGTGCTGTATATCTACGGCTAAAACCGGAGCTATCATTTTTAAGTCTACCTACTGCCTTAGAACGGTAAAAACAATTTATTAATATTCAACATTAAAAATGACAACCCTAAGGTTTCAATGAAGAGTAGGTATATATATGTAACTTAGTTTCTCTACTGTGATTATACTTACTCGCTGATAAAGGAGACATACATGGTCGCGGCTCACAGGTTATGTTACAATTGCAGGGGTTTTACGTCCGGTGAAATTATGAAAACGCAAGGTTAGCAACACTCAAGCCATTAAAAAAGCGGGGGTCCCTAAAATTTTATCCGAATGAGAGTTTATAACCTAAACTTATGTAGCCAAGTTAGATAGTTTAAAGTTAGCACTGTTACTGTGTTTTTTTTAAAGAAAAGAAAAATCAAAATCAATCAATAAAACATTACCTACACTAACTTGCATTTGACACACACAACCAAATTGCATGGGGATTCAATCTTTGATTTATTTAGAAAAATAGGAAAAGACGGTACGAACTTCGCCGGGTGGGCTAGTTTTACATAATTCTAGAGTACATTATTTATTTAAATTTAAAAGAATTTCTGTTACCTTAAACCTTAGAGATTTCATAATGTGACAAGAAGACAAATTATAACTGCGTCACATAAGAGCCATGTTTGAAATCCGCAGTCGTGTCTGTCGCTCTGGTAATATTTTCCGAGCGGTTTATCCTATCGCTGGCAAACTCCGCGTTGGCATAAAGCGACACCCACGCCGCTATAAAATATTCTTTTTGTTTGGCCCCTTGCTCGATAACTGTATTTATCGGTTAAAAATCTCTCCTTGTGTCGTTTTGAATAGTTTTGAGCTGCGTTGTTTACGATCCTCGTTTGTTTTGAACAAAGTAAAGGTTCGCCGACGTGGTTTGTTATGGAAAACATTAAATAAATGCGAGAGTATTAGTCATGAATGTTAGTAGTGTCCAGCTAACAGGAGTTCATAAATAAAAGACGGACATTCTTTATTATTGCGCGACGGCATAAAGTGAACTTCATTTAGGCTTTACTCTTTTTGATCGACTGCGAAACGGTGGAGATCGTCAATTCGCATGGGTTTTGTGTTTTTGTGTGTTTGTTACGCAATTACTGGATCCATTACGAACATATTTTGAATATATATATTTCCAACTCACTCGTTTATTAGATTAATATCGGGTCTTAACGCTTATATTTACTTACTTGTAGGTGTAACCTGATTGTATCATCTGACACCACCGTGACATCTGACTAGATGGTGGAGTTTATCAGCGACTCGCCTGGAATTGTACCACCGCCTTGCCTTTTCCCGCCACCATGACGTCAGTGCTTGCTGTTGTGTATTCCGGTTCGGAGGACTAGATAGTCGGTGAATCTACTTTTGCGTGAGGCCTAACATCCCGGTCTTAGGTTGGCAACGTACCTTTACCACTTTTCGTATCTTTAGGCGGCGTGAATTTCTCACCATCAGGAAATCCGTCTGCTTGTTTGCCTTCCAACATCATAAAAAATAAGTCTTCAGCTTCCGCGGAGGTCTGTTTACGCAATCTATTTTTTGAAATGACTGGAACTAATCACTTGATCCAACTTCACTGATCTCAATATCAACCGGACGGCATCATTTTCCCAGGCTCTCTCTTAGTTGTTCGTTATGTCCTGCATACGACCAATGAGATTTGCTTTCCTTTAATTACTCGAAAGGCCTTGAACTTTCGAGTTAAGAAGTTATTTCAAATAATTTCAACCTAAGCGTATTTAAAGACGGTTATTGGCTTTTCGCTTAATCTTTGGGTTTTCGAAGTTAAGTTTTCTGACAGAATGCACTTCGGAAAGTATGCCCAACATCTTCTCAATTTAATTTTGCTGGCTTCATTTGTCAACTGATCATGAGAAGTACAGCAGACTATCTCCTCTATTTGGTTGTTTAACCCCTGCACACAACAAATAAATTCACTTTTGTTACACGAAAGGCAAATGACTTGAACTTTCTGGTTAAGAGGGTATTTTCAGACTACTTACAACTTAAGCGTCTTTAAAGAAATAGTGAATAATACCTTCTTGTGCAGCTCAGTGTGTTCCCACCTTCGACCCCTTCTTTACTTTTCATCAGGTGAGTTGAGGATTATTATACTAAGTTATCAGTAATAAAGATGTCCATTTTACAGAAGCGAGCATATAACAATAGGGCAGTTGCCACAACTGCGGCCACTTGTGGTCCATTGTCTTCGGAGCTTCTATTGCACAGTGTACAATGGGCGTTTGGTGTTCGGTAACTTTTTGTTCTGGAGAGTATTTCCGTGTATTTCCTCCTTTATTGTTCAGTAAACAAGCAGACAGATTTCCTTGCATTTTGAAATAAAGACAACAAAAATACATACATCGCCTCTGTGATCTAGCGGTCTAAGTGTTGGACTTGACTTCATGAGATCCCAGGTTCGAGCCTCGGGTCGGGCAACGGACAAAAAGGAAAATGTGATATTCCCAATTTTCTAATAAAAAAATGTTGCCCAGGATTAGATATGTGCCCGGTTGGCGATGGGCTTGCCACCTGTCGCAGTGTGGGACCTGGTGTCTTCGGCTGTACCTCTCTCTGCCTAACTCTTCGTGGATATGGGCTTGGAGATACTTTACTTTTACTTTAAAATATGGTGCGCTGCCGTACTCGAAGCCTTATGCGTAAGTTAGTTACTCTATCCTCCGAAGCGAAACACGACAATGACAATTACGCTAGCTCTTTCGGCCTCTACTGACAATGGACATGGTACCGTACAGTTGAAGAATATTCTTCACAGTTCATTATCTAAAGATGAAGTCTGTTGTCAAGAAGCGAGCATAAAACAATATAGCTGTCAGTTGCCGCAACTGCTGTCGCTAACGGTTTATTGTCTCTTAAACACACAGCTTTTATTGCGTAATGGAAGGAGAATTCGTTTTGGTTATTGTACTAACCAGCCGAATGTTGTTTTGCCATAAGTATTACGGAGCGGTGTAAAATATTCTTTATTACGTATTCTCGTAGTTAACAGATGCAAGTTAAACATAGGTACCCGGGAAGACCAAGGTTGACATTCCACGATCGGATCACTCGGATATTATCCGAGGGTGGTGTCAAGAGTCTCCGAAACCGGCGTGTTTGTATGAAAAGGGTAATAAATGTGAAGCAATCTAGACAGGTTTGTCACGATCGTGAGGTCTGGCACTCGATACTCTCTGCCTACCCCGTGAGGGACTTTGCTTGCAGATATGTATTATGTAAGTTAAACATTTCATAAAAATCGACCGAGCCGTTTCAGTGTAGTGCGTCCACAAACAGCATCAAAACAGATTTTGCAATTGGGATATTAACTTTTTCTACGTTAATTTAGCCATCTCTTCGCAAATGACTAAGAAACCAATGCTTCCGTCTTTGAAAAGTGTCTGACAAAAAAGCATATTCTTGAAAAGAACTCGGAACTAACGTCTGAAAAAAAAAACACAAGAACCTTATAAAATTGAAGAATCTTATAAAATTCTCTAAAGACGACTCCAACTCCAGTTTTAATACTATTAAATATCTAAAATATCCAACTTCATATCTCAATGGATTATAAAATAACTCCCAGGAACATACAATGCATAACAATTTTTGTATCTAGAATGTTCAAGGCTTTGAAAAAAACTCCGAACTAACATCTGAAAAAAAAAACACTAAAATATTTTTTATGGATTGTTATAATATTCTTGAAAGGCGTCTCCAACTCCAGTTTTAATGCTATTAAATATCTAAAATATCCAACTTCATATCTCAATGAAATTATAAAGTATATCCCTGGAACATACGATGAATATAAAATTTTGTATCTAGAATGTTCAAGGCTTCAGGTTCCACCGCGAGATGGTTAATATATCAAGTCATACATGAAACATGCTCGCTTCAGCTTTCATGGATCTTATCAGCTTGTACTGAATTTCATACTCGACAAGTTGTCACATCGCAGAAGTCGTAGATTGTGCTCGCGAGATGTGTAACTAGTACACTAACTGTTATCCTATCATGTTTTTACATTGTTTGTTTTCATCAAAAGATCTACGGGAGAAAAGCCAATTATTAAAGCAATATTTTTTTTAATTTAAGCTCTTCAATATGAAAAAATCAAGTTCGTACACTGTATAGTTAGAAAAGTCATGTATTTGTTCACTGTCCCCAAAATAAAATTCAAAATGTCCCTTTTAATTGACCCCTTCTTTTCATTGCCCAAAAAGTACTTGAACTAAGAAACTTTCTCTACAAATATGTATACAAAAATATAATATATAAATATTTATGACAATATATTTTTATTTAATTTCAATATTAGTCTTCCAATCCTTAGATCGATCAGTGTTTCAATCAGAAATTTTGTATGTTTCATACTTACTCTAAATATAGTTGATTATTTAAAATATATCTGGTTTCCAATTGTTCCGCATTAAATTCTCCAATTATTTGGTTTCAATATCATTAATTAATTAATTAAAATGGTATAAAGCCACATCATCTAGAGTCATCAAGACTGAGCTGACTTTGTGGTGGTGTGTCTCTTTTTGTGCGAATTAGAAAAACAAAAATAGGTTATATGTTCGACTCCTACATTTTTGATTTATGTTAATCTATTTCTATGTATTTTGTGTCTTTTATGTCTTTTATGCACTTGAGCGCAATTTTGAGGTGGTCTCATTGTTTGAAATTGGTTTGGTGGTCAAAGTTTGAATCTGATAATAAAATCTTTCAAATTTTCACATAGTAAAATTGACATGGATTTTTTCAAAGCAATATATTTTTCTTTAATTTTGATACGGAGTACATAATTCATAACGAGGGTTATAAAAATTTTGTCAGTTTGTCTGTTTGTCTGTTCATTGTTCACACTAAATCTATTAAATCCAAATTTAGGATACGTTTGACTACGGGAAATATTTCGTTTTCGTTACTAACCATGAAGTCACTTCATCGCTTGTCCGAAGTCGTGGGCAACTGCTAGTATCATCACGCCTAATCTCTGTAGTGGTAGGCATAGGCGCAACCATGACACCCACGACTAGCCCAATACACTAAGCCCTACAATGTGATAGGTGGCAAGCCTGCCGCCAACTGGGCACATATTCAATTCCGAGCAACATTTTTTTATTAGAAAATTGGAAAAACCAATTTTTTATTTTTGTTGCCCGACCCGGGAATCGATCCCGTGACCTCATACAGTGAAGTACAACAACTGAACCGCTAGACCATAGAGGTGACTAAGAGGCTAGTTAGAGTTACAAGATAAGCTTTACACCTATACATATAAGACTAGCTGCTACCTGCGGCTTCGCCCGCGTTTTCACAGAAACCCGGTGTGCGATCGGGATTAAAAATAGCCTATATGTTAATCCAGGTCACAATCTATCTGTCTTCCAAATTTCAGACAAATCCGTTCAGCCATTCGAGCGTGAAAGAGTAACAAACATCCATACATCCATACTTACAAACTTTCGCATTTATAATATTAATAGGATAGGATGTACATATAAAATTGAAATTTTCAAGTTATTCCCGTGAACGTACAATGACAGTACTCTTATGAATGTGTAAGGCTTGAGTTTACTGGATGTTGTGTCTCGTCGAACCGAGAATATTATGTACGCTGCATTCAAGCTTCAAGCTTTTATGGACATTATTTGCTTATACTAAACTGAATTTAAAATTTGTCAAATTGACAATTTTAATAAATATAATGCTTTTTTTTTCATCTCCTTGTAAATGGCTGAACAGATTTCTTTGTAATTTTAAAATTTTATTTCAATAGATTTCTCAATCTCAATCCCCGTGTTGGTCCGAGCTCCTTCGCAGAATAGACCATCTGCCTTCCTGCCAGGCAGCTCGTAAAAGGCGAGCATAGGCTTACTGTCTCTAATACCGTGACATCTCACTAGGTGGTAGAATTCCGCAGCGACTCACCCGGATTGGTACCACCGCCTTACCTATTCCTGCCGCCATAACGTCATGACGTGTTCCGGTTCGGAGGGTAAGGTAGCCGGTAAACTTACTTTTGCTCGAGGTCTAACATTTCGGCCTCAGGTTGGCAACGCATCATTACCACCTTTGGTGTCTCTAGGTGGCGTGAATTTCTCACCATCAGGAAATCCGTCTGCTTGTTTGCCTTCCCATATCATGAAAAAAAACTAGTTTTTTTTCTTCTTTGGGACGGCTCTTGAGTCCTATACTATACTTGCTAGGGTCTCCGCAAACTATTTGTGTGAAACTTTTGAATAGCTTTTGAATCAGTAGAGATACTGATAAATAAGAGAGGTATTTTTTTAGACCAAAGGCGATATAGATTTTGACACGAAGTCTATAGCAACTCATGGTAAAGCCTCAGAATTATTTTTTTTTTATTTTAGCTAGACCATAGAGGCGATAGTACCGTATTAAGATATTATTATCTTATTCTACCTTCATGATACTATTATGTAAATGTAAAGCATGGCAGTATAAAGCTGCGAACTTCCATTACGAGCCAGTAGATGCATGAAACGCTCCCAGACGTAAACTCATTACTATTTTATTATATGTAAAGTAACATGCCTTTTCACTGTGTGCGCTGTATGAGACCATGTTAATGCTTTTAGTGAAACAAGCGAATTTTGTAACTTCGTCTCGCCTCTAACTTTTTTGCTGTTTTTAAACTTACCTGAATTCATATCTTCCGACTTATGTTCCGGATTAAAGGTCATAGAATTTTATAAAATTGGAATCGGAAACTGTTGGGAAATGGTAGCTCTGTATGCTTTTTGATTGTTCAAATATATTCTAAAAATAATAAAGTTGAACTTTGGCTTTGGTGTTTTTAAAAGAAGACTTATATGTTGCCAATATGCTTCTCATCTATATAACCAAGTACTTAATCATGTAAGTTCGTGACCGTTACATAATAAGTATACGTACTTACGTATATACATAATAGATGAGTATTTCGCAGTTGGGTTTTTATTTTTTCAAAATACAGTTGTCTGTATTTAATTAATATAATTAATAAATATTTATCAGGTTTTCCTAAACTTAGTATCAATTTAACTCATTACTAAGAAATTACGATAAAAGTAGCAAAATAAATGAGGAGGACTATTCCGTAAAATGTTATGTATTTGTACTTAAAAATATATGTGTCTAATAAAACCCTTACGTTGTAGCGCCCGCATGTTCAAACACACTTTAAATATTCCCATTGAATATTTATTTGTGGTGAATATTCAAATTAAAATGAGTAAATTATGTTATACATATTTTTATGTGCATATTAAAATATTTGTGGATTAAAATAAAACGCAGGAAGCGAGGGTTAGATATTCGCGCAAAATTTTTAAATTTTAGCGAACATTTAAATATAGTATTTCAAAGCATAAAAAAGGACGTTAAATATAAAAGTGACGCAGCTGCGGTTGAAAGTCCACTAAATTTATTTTTTTCAGGGAATCTATACATAGTATAAAGCATAACATAGTATAAACATAGTATAGCTTTCCGCGTCTGTCTATGTATGTATGCTTATATCTTTAAAACTACGCAACGGATTTCGATGCGGTTTTTTTTAAATAGGTAGAGTGATTCAAGAGGAAGGTTTATATGTATAATAACTTGCTTTATATATTAGAGAACCACTGAAAATTTCAAGATTCCTAATGCGAAGTCGTAAATAAACATATTTTTTTGCGCTTGCATTGCAAACGCTGGCTGAATTCTACGACATAGATCAAAATAATGTCCTAAGTATTGTTTACCTTAAAAAGGTCTACAAAAAAGTTCGCGACGGTATATGTTTATATCTTAGGGATAAGTTACAATAACCAATTTTTATCCTTTACTTTTTACGAAAAATAATGGCTTATTTGCGAGGCGATTTAAAGCAATACAGCATTAATCCTTAATTAATTAATACTTAATTAGATAATTAAGTATCTTAAATAAATTTGACATTTAATATAGAACAATATAGTCCTTTACAGCATGTAAATTAAACGAATAGTTTCGGAGATATTACTGGTTTAAAATATAGGGACATCGCGGTTGCAGCGGTACCGGATGGCCGCGGTGCGTGCCTATATCTGTAGATAGCGCGACGAAGCACGCGCCTTTTTCATGGGACTTTGTAATATGCAGCGATTGCACGCATTTATCGGAGCTCCCTAGCGAGGAAAATAACAAACCTAATAAAAACGTGCTTTTCAGCGCGAAATTTTTTATCTAAATTGTGTTTACGTTCGTAATTTAGTCGGTATTAAAGTTAATTTTAATATTAGATTTTAGTAAGTACTAATTAAATATTTTGACTTTTGCGTGTGATGATTATATGATAAATTTATCATTAATTATATCAATACATATTATAAAACAAAGTCCCCCGCCGCGTCTGTCTGTCTGTCTGTTCGCGATTTACTCGAAAAGTACTGAACGGATTTTCATTCGGTTTTCAACAATAGGAAGAACAATTCTTGAGGAAAGTTTTAGTGTATAGTAAGTTTATGTTTTGTACAATCCAACGATATTACAATGATATTAGTTCAATATGTCGGCAAAAAATAAGCCGATCGGGAGCTTTCCTCAAAAACGCTGCCAGAACCTTTTGCGTTTTAACAAAACAATGTATGGTAGGATTTTTCCTCTTCGATAGATCTCAAAAAAAGTAAGCAGTCTTTCTATCTTTAAAGAATAACCCACAATAACCGTTTTTTGCGTTTACTTAAAACAGTAAAATGAAGGGTTACTTTAGAACATATTTTGAACAATACAGTATTAACCCTTAATCAAATAAATCTGTTAGATACGTTATGCGTGTAATTTAGATAAAAAAATTTTTTTACACTATCAGAAAAAAATTAATAACTAATGAGTTATCAAAAATTTAAAATCTCCATGCGTGAAATTAAACATTGTTGAAGCGTAGCAAAGACATGCGCGCTTACTGCATCCATCCATACTGACATCCTGACATCCAGACATACTCACAAACTTTCACATTATTACAATATTACTATTTCACAATATTAGTAGGATTTTTACTCTTTTTTATGATAGTGAAAGGTATTGTTTACCTTTCACTATTATAAAAAAGAGTATGCAGACGGATTTCCTGATGGTAAGAAATTCGCGCCGCCTAGAGACACCAAATATAGTAATGGTGCGTTTCCAACCTGATGCCGGGATGTCAAGCCTCGAGCAAATGTAAGTTTACCGGCTACCTTACCCTCCGAACCGTAACACGTCATGACGTTATGGCGGCAGGAATAGGTAAGGGGGTGGTACAAATCCGGGTGAGACGCTGCGAAACTCTACCTAGTCATATGTGTTAGTGAAGGTAAGCCTATGCTCGCGTTCTACGAGCTGCCTGGCAGGAAGACAGGTGGTCTATTCTGCAGAGAAGCCCAGACCAACACGGGGAGATATACTATTTCATGTTACATATGCCACAAACCGGAGCGCTACATAGATATGTTTGAACATATTTAATATCTGAAAGCAAACCGCTGTGTGCAAACATCTAACTAATAGAGCCTGGGTCGATCCACGAGCTCGGGCCACTGGCTGGCTTTTAGTTTCGCCTTTGTCAAGGGCTTAGCCTAACCCTCCGTTTTCATGATTTTTTTTCTTTTAATAACGTAAAACGATTGTTTACATTGTGGTTTATTAAATTTTGTTGTAAAATAACAGTTTCAATATTTCATCAAGTACATTATTTTGTGTGCCCGTTTTTTAATAATTTTGCACCAGTAAAGTGTGTTTGCTTGTAAAAACTTTGTCGTTTTACAAACTAAGTGCTTAGTTTTGTCTCAATGTTAGGTTTTTAAGGCCGTGACAAAATATGGACAGGTGCTTATCCCAACGTTGTTGTATGAAAGCGAGAGTTGGGTTTCTCAGAAAAAGTAGGATAAATGCGATCGAAATGAGAGCACTACGAAAAATTGACGAATACCCATAACACAAGCATATAATTTGCTTACTTTGGGGTTAGATACAATTTGTGTAACTTGTCCACGGATATTTATTTATATATTTATAAAAATCAATTGCTGTTCGTTAGTCTCGCTAAAACTAGATAACGGTTGAACCGATTTGGCTAATTTTGGTTTTGATTTATTTTTTCAAGTCCATGGAAGGTCGAAAGGTAACAAAAAAGGGAAAAACTGCGAGGAAACTAGGAAAAGCAATATTTTAATTTTGTCCATACAAACTGAACGGATTGAATGAAGTTCGCCGGGACAGCTAGTTGTTAATAAAATTGAAGTAGGTTTTTGCAAGGGTAGGTTTTTACAGTTGTACTGTATTTAAGTAAGTCAGTGCTGTATAAAACAACAATTTCTGAACTGATTAGTGACAACAGTATTCCAGTGTTGTATTTTCATACGTCGCTGCGTTCAAGTGAAGTGTGACAGGTGGAAAATTGAAGGAAAACACCCCGAGCGTCGGTCTGTTGACTCGCGAGTCACTTGACGTTTGCATTTGCGTGCTTCGAACTCATTTCCACCATTGTACCGAGTATTTACCCACGACGATGTAACGGGACGATGTAAGTGTTTTGATTGTGAAATTATTGTTGCATTTATTTTAAAATTACATTAGATTATTTATACTAATATTATAAAGAGGAATGGTATGATTTTTTGTTTGTTTGTTTGAAATTACTACGAGACCGATTTCAAAAATTCTTTCACCCTTAGAATGCTACATTATCCCTGAGTGACATAGGCTTTGTTTCATCAAAATCAATGCAGTAGAAGCCAAGTTACGCAGGCGAAGCTGCGTAAAACTGTTAGTCGATTATAAAACGTTAGATATATAAGTACAAAGTACTATTTAAACTATGCGCTTCGGCTATATTCGTTAAGCTTCGGAAATCCGAATGTTTTTTAAAGATATCTAAAGATCTATATAGAGTTGTTATTAAACATAATTAATAATTTCGCTTGAATTAAGATTAGGTCAGCCAATTTAAAAATAAAAATATTAAGTGTAAAAAGAGGAAAATGTGTAAAGCCAAAGCGCATAATTTAAATAGTAGTACTATACATTGTAATCTCATTTACTTGCAAGATTGTATCCGGACAAACATGACGTGCATTACAAGCTACTGCCCGGTTAGTAATTGGGAAACTTATCATATTGTGGGACTAAGTACCTTTACGGACGTTGTGGCTGCACCTCTGCCAAGCTATGTCAGGATAAGAGCGTGAAGATACGTATAACAACTTTTGTTCATTATAACTGAGGTAAATTGGGTATATAACTTACATCACCATTCATTAAATTTATTTTACTACTTTGTTTTTGTTATTTTGTACTTTTTCTGACATAATTCGTACCTTCTGTATCCATACCTATATTATAATTTCCGTCGAAATATGTCTGTCATTTACGTTTTCATCATTAAACTGGTGAATCGATATTGAAGAAATTGTATAGTTTGTAAAAAAATCTCGGGGTCAAATATATGTAAATTTAATTCCAGTCTTCCAATTGATTTACGCAAGACCCCGAAAACTTAAGAAAAGGATAAAATCAAAGGAAACTTTTAGTATTTAAATGTACTCCTTCAAATTAAAGTTAATACCTACTAAGTCGGGAAGAAAAATAATAGCTTGGCAAGATAGGCAAAATAGAGACAACAACTTTGTTTCTTCACTTGGAAAATGTACATTTTCATTACTTAAATGCGTCCGTTACGTTACTTAAGAGTTAAATATGTTGGATGTATTACTCTCATCATCAACCTTTATTGCACTTCATACATAGTAATTATAACTTATAGTAGAAGATCTGAACCCTCATCGACCTACACCCGGGCTGACAACAAAATGAAACATATTAGGAAACATATTAAAATCGGTCGCCCCAAAAAACCTGAACAGAATATTATTAATTGTTTAAAAAAATGGTTTTTCATTTTTCCGATTTTTTTCAAACAAACATATTATGTCAACTTGTTTGCAATTAAAGAGCGCATATGTTGACATTGTTTTTCTGTTATCTAATCCCGTAAAAGTAACTGGTATCGGCAATTACCTGTTCATATCCCAACGTGTCATGTTGCAACCCACATAAATAACAGGCAGCCCAAATTCTGCATTTTCTATACGTCTTAAGTGTACTTTAATACTACTAAAATTGTAACTTTTAATGAAAAAAAACATCTTTAAAAAAATATATTCTGTCCAGGACTTGTTTAAGCCATTTTCAATTAATTTTTTATTACACTACAATTTTTATAAAATGTGGTCCTTTTTATCGGTTCGGTCACAGCGTAAATATAATTATACTGTGTTTCGGTCACAGCCGACCTAGATCCGAATCTTAGTCGATTAGAAACCTTTTTCATGTCTTTTTTCTTCTAGTTGGGAAGTATATAGAGCAGTGAAATAAAAAAATGTTGATGCTGTTTTAGTCGCAGTCAATATTTTTATGATAGGTATGGTGATAACGGCTACTCTATTTTTTCTTCGAAACGAGCTTAAAAAATTTTCAAATTAAGAATGAATAAGTATTTAATGTATTTATTAATATTATTATGACAGCGAAGAAGCACATGGCTCTCCTGATGGCAAAAGATGACCGTGACCTATAGACACCATAGATATTCTTGGTGCGGTGGGGCTACACTACCCTCTGGACCGAAACATGACACTGTCATTGTTGTGATAGGAATAGGTAAGGTGGTGGATCTCGACCAGGAAGAAGGAATCTACCACCAATAGTCTTGCTGGTAATGAATCATTACGAATGACACATTTAAGCTTTGCTCGTTTCTTACGAGCTGCCTGAAAGGAAGGCAGGTGGGCTATTCTTCAGAGATGACGCAGACCAAATCGGGGTAATAAATATATAATTAGGGTAATTTGTTATAAATTATGGCAATTAGTATAATTACCGAAAATCTTATTCATTTAATGTATACTTCTTTAATCGATGAATGACTCCATTATCACCCCGTAGTTCTAATATTCACCAGCTAAAGCAGTGTCTGTAATTCTTTTTAAACTAAAAAGTGCACTAAAACTGCAAAGACATAGTGCCAAATTGAAGTAAATGCTAGCTAAGTCGCGAAGAAATATTATAGCTCGGTGGAAATGGGTCCTGAAATTGAACTTATGTAACTTCACTTTGAGAATGTTTAGAGATAGTGTAGAAAATGTACTCCATTTTTATAACTTCGTGAGACGGGATCAAGTTGTTATTAACCTCAACCTCAAGCTTCAAATAAGAGAAGGTTATATCTTCGACTCCTACATTTTTTATGTATGTTAACCGACTTCTCCGTTATTCGTGAACCGATTTCAAACATTTTTTTATTTGAAATAACGTATTTCGTAGTGAGTCCGTCGACACCAAGCAAGGATTTGATTTGGGAACCGAGGAAAACCGACCAAAATAACCAATTTTTTTGTACTACAATGATAACGACGACGGGCTTTTGCAATTTTATTGCTTATTTAATTATAGAGTTCCCAAATGCAAACACATTTTGATGAAAAAATCTTGCCGACTAAAAAAATAATTAGGACCTACTAAAAATGTCATGTTTAGCAAAACTGACATACCTAAGTTTAGCATAACGTCATATATTTAGTACATATTATATCTAGACATATTAACCGCCTGTCCTAGTTTATAACCCGGAATGATAAAATAACGAGCATGTCTTTTCATTTAGTGAGTGAAGGTAAATGTAGCTAATTATAAGGGTGCATAATTTTTCAACGAAAACAGCAACTGAACGGACGTCATTTTGTCGTCCGTTGTTTGGAAGAATTATGCATGTGCAACTAACGTGATCTTTTTTCTGATGGTTTTGCTCCGGTGTCCCAAAAGATAACGTTGACGTGCAATTTATGTCCCGTTTTTTCAAAACAACTGGAAAAAATGTTGAAGCTCACCCTTATATCCATAGTAATAGGCATTGCTAGTGTTTCGTATGATGGCCTTTGATACATATTGCGTAATACAATAGGTAAATAAGTATATTAAACTAGCCGACCCGCGAACTTCGCTATTGCTTATTAACAGCTACTAACAGTTTGTTTTTTCTTGAATAAAGCATTGTTCTTCCCTTTTTCTCTTTAATTTTCCCGGCTTTTTTTTTCATTAGAAACTTCTGACAATTCCTAACGTAACAAAAAAATTAATTGGCGAAATTTGTCCATCCGTTCAGGCGTGGTACGATGACCAAGCATAATGGGGATTCATTTATATTATATTCAGATTATTAACATAATTTTTAATTTGCTCTATTTTAACTTTTCTAATTTAAAACAATTGTAATACAATAAGCCTGTATCTGCCAATTGCCAATGAACAAAAAAAAATATGTCCTGTTTTTAACCTAATATAAAATGCTCACGTTATGTAGGTACAACTAGAGAAGTGTCCTAAGCTACTAGCTATTTCCCTCGAAAAAAGTCTGCGGTAAAAGATATCCTAAATATTTATCCTAAATCTTACATCTAGTTTGTGAAAAGTGAACAGAAAAAAACTTTAATAACCTTTTTATAGGGTGCTGTATCCTGTATACATTTCATGTAGAGATTTAGTTTTATTAGTCGCCTCTATGGTCTAGCGGTCCGGGTGTTGGACTTGACTGCATGAGGTCCCGGGTTCGAATCCCGGGTCGGCCAACATAAAAGAAAATTGGTTTTTTCCAATATTCTAATAAAAAAATGTTGGTCGGGATTGGAAGTGTGCCCGGTTGGCGATAGGCTTGCCACCTATCACATTGTGGGACTTATTGTCTTCCGGCTAGTCGTGGGTGCCTTGGTTGTACCTCTGTCTACCTCTTCGGGGATATGGGCGTGAAGATACTTTAGTTTTATTATTGTTTATAGACACGAACAGACACCTGAGCCTTAATCATGACTTGGTATAGATTACGTAAACTCGTGGTCAGGGCTCTGAGCCCTTGACGGCTTGACGGCTCTGTAAATTATTTGTATGTGAAATTCTAATAGGGCCTCTATTGGTAACAGGAAAACACATCTTTAGAGCAAAAGTGTCACAGATTACGATACGTAACTTAATGAACTTACGGCCAATATTAATAATCAATCCTAATCCAAAACTTGCTGTCCAAGATTGATATTTTGATCCATTTTTATGTTATCGCTTGCTAATAATATATCTGTGCACAGGATAAATATGGGAATGAGGTATAGGATAGGCAGGCGGATACGCAGCTATCTAGATTGCTTGAAATCCATTAGATTGAGATACATTATTAACATTGGCCGTTAATCTATACCAACTCGTGGTAAAGGCTCTGATATAAATCTTTATATTATAGTCTTTTCAATATTATAAAAGCGGGTTTTTGTATGTTGTATGAATACATGAATCGGATGAGACATAATGTAGCACGGAAGTGTTCTATGACACTCTTCCTATGTGTCCACTCTATTACTGTTGGGAGAGCGACATTAGCCTAACAGTTAAAGGGTTTTTTTATGACTTAACTCAGTGAATAAGCACTTGGCTCACTTGACGATAAGAGACAACAGTGGCCTATAGACACCATAGAGGTTTTAATTGTGTCATTGTCCTGTGGTCGGGATACCCTACCCTTCGGACTGAATCTTGTCACTGTCAATATGGCGTTTTTATGGAATATTATTCCTTAAAAGAGCTAAGTAACCTAAACGCAGTAGGCCAAGGCAACAGTTAGTAATTTAAACAAAAACTCTTTAAAAATAAATACAACGAAAGCTAAAGTGAATATGATAAGAGTTGTCCTTTACTATTAAATTTCCACGAATTAAACATCATGAAGTGGTGTTGCCAATTAAAAGTGCGGTGACATTTTGTGGGTACGAATTTACCTTTGATGTTTTCAGGCACTTGTTTGCCCGGTTACGGGGTGGTGTAATGACGCTCTTTTAGTGGAACGCAAGTGCTCTCCCCTTTTTTATCGACAAGTGGTAGTACGTTGTTTGTACGAAAACATTATAGTTGAGCTTCATATTTTTCCCCTTTTCGCCAGTTCCTTTGTTCTCGTTTGATGTGAGTTTAAAATGTCCTTGTGAAAGAAGTATATCTTTTTGAGTTTGCTTATTTACACTTAAACTTTGTTTACACTTAAATTTACTAACGGATGATTTGGTTTTAGACGTATGTGATTTTTTTCATTGAATTGTAGATCAGGCAAGTAATTGGTTTACCTGATGGTAAAAATTACATGCAATCTCTTGATATGAAGATGATCTATTGCCAAGCCTGCGATGTTAGGTTTATTATCTTAGTGTGGCCTATGGTACTGGTTTACTTGTACTGTTAGTTAACTAATTATCTTAAACTTAATTAATCTTTTTTAGTGTTGACTTAGTAACTAACAAACAAAAAACAAATGTTGGTCCGGGCTCCTTTGCAGAATAGACCATATGCCTTCCTGCCAGGCAGCTCGTAACAGGCGAGCATAGGCTTACCGTCACTAACACCGTGACATCCTAGATGGCAGAGTTTCGCAGCGACTCGCCCGGATATGTACCACCGCCTTACCTATTTCTGCCGCCATAACGTCATGACGTGTTCTGGTTTGGAGGGTAAGGTAGCCGGTAAACTTACTTTTGGTCGAGGCCTAACATCCCGGCCTCAGGTTGGCAACGCACCATTACCACATTAGTGTCTCTAGGCGGCGTGAATTTCTTACCAACAGGAAATTCCGTCTGCTTGTTTGCCTTCCAATATCATAAAAAAATGAAAATTGAAATTTATGTTTAAGAGACAAAGGCCATATGATGCTCTATAAAGTGAAATCGGTCGGCTTACTAACAAAAAAGCTATGGTATTGTTTATTGGGGAAAAGTAATAGGGCTAATAAATGATTTACTTGAAAGATACATATACCTACTTGAGTAGTGACAAATTGTAACTTTATTTTTTTTAATTACAGGTAAGGCGCTGGTGTTGCTAACTGCATGGCATGATAAGTAGACGCGTCACTTTTGCACTGCCCTTCCGCCGGTAAGACTTATTATATGGGCTGTTTCAGACAACACGGAATCCGCTCATTTTATGAGACTAGTTTTCCTTTACTTATTACTAACAACTGTACTTTTAAAATAAAAACGTCAGCGGGCACTTAGCCACGAATGTTGCTAGTGCTCTTGGATTAGGAACAAAACATCAATGTTTTTTTGATAAAAAGTTGTTTTAACATTTTAGAGTGTGCTATGTATATTCAGATCCTGGGTTCAGATTATTCGCTACATGCTGATTCATTCAAGATTTCTAAATGTCATTCAGAATAAAATTGTAACTAAACTGTGTGGTTAAATTATTAATATCTTGTCGGAAGTCCGGTACTAGGAATAAAAAGTACCTATATTTTTTGTCAAAATTTATAAAGCTAATGATTATTTACTGCTGAAAAAATATTTAAAATTCGAGTAGTATTATTGAAATATATATATCAAAAGTTAAATCACTTTTTAATTCGTTATAATCTTATTTACTACTAAAATAGCGGCCCGCCCCGGCTTCGTACGGGTAAAAAATATACATATAAACCTTCCTCTTCGATCAATTCATCTACTAAAAAAACTTTAACAAATCATACAAAGGGACACAGGGATAGAGGAAGCGACTTTGTTTTATACTATGCAATAATAAATGCGCAGATTCCGTATTGTATGAGGTAGCTTTTATCACGTGGTGGTGGGCCGTGGATATAGTTTAAGAACATTATTATTTCTGGTTATGTTTTAATTTTCGTGCTCATAATTTTTATTTGCGCTGATAGTGTAAAGGCACGCAAGCTTCTCCAATCTGTTGAGGAACCAGATTGTAAATTATTTAACAATTTTATTTTTCACAATTATCGTAACTCAAGGTACGAGTAGCACATACCTATCCAATTTTAAACTGTTGTTTTCATATTTTCGCTAACCAATTTTTTAGTTACTTCAGGGCTTAAGGATGCAATAGCTTTTTGTATTATCGATCTTTGGCTTAACTAACAACTTAAAACCTATCTTAATAACTCAATATCTCAATGTATGTTGGGTATGTCTCTAACGGCCGCAAATACTTCAATTAAATTTTAATTTATCGTTAATTCACAATTTTATATAGAAAATGTCCACTTAACGAATAATAATTTATAATTAAAAGATATTTTTTTATTTGAATTTTGAGAATAATCGAGAACGACTGATATCTCGGTCATTGTCAAACATCGACTTTTCACATTAAGGAATTCGCAATAAAGTTTTCTTATTTATAAAACTAATCTTATAAATACTCCTCTTAAACCACTTTATCTATTAAAAACAACCGCATCAAAATCCGTTGCGTAGTTTAAAAGATTTAAGCATACAAAGGGACGGAGGAAGGGACTTTGTTTTATACTATGTAGTGATGTAGCTGCTATTTCTACATAAACGCTTCTTTAACACATTTTTCGTGGCGCGCTTGGTAAATTAAGAATAGACTTCCATCTTATTTTGCTTAGAAACTGCAGATTTTTTGCCATTTGGAATTTTAAAATCTGAGGTGGTAATCTATTTCTCTTATAAAACATCTGTAGCTGTGTAAATTATGCAGTAAAATACTAAGTACTGTACCAACCTTATATTAACTGTAATTTTTTTGTAAAACACCAATAATATTTTTCATTAGTACACAATATATTTACTTAAAATAAACGTAAATAATTTTTTCCTGTGCCGACCCTAAGTTTCACGTTTACGCATTGTTTAATTATTTTGTAAATTAATATTTTAAGTAATTAAGTAGGTATATATATAAAATATCGTGCGGTAGTTTGTCAGGTGCCCACTGAACTTATTATGTTTTAAAGAATTTGTTTTATAAATTTATTCGCAATAATAAGTGTTTCAACCGATTATATTAACCTCTAAACTCGAACTAAACACAATTAATTAAAAATTACATACAATTTTTACAATGTACTAACTTTTAAAAATGCTGCATCGAAATTAACTACAAACACTTTGATAATAAATAAAATCCAACACTAATGAAGTTATATGCCATATGAAATATTTTATAATAGCTGACAACCCTAAATGCTTTATGCGATGCATAATTAGGAAACGCGCCGACGGACGCAGTAAAGCTGCCGTGGCATGTTACATTTTGTAAATAGTGATAATTACAACACGCTCAAGCTGATTACTCGCTTGCCTGCGGACTCTATTTCTCAATTTATGGAATTTCGTAGTAGTCACGCTTAATCTGTGACTATTATTAGGGTAAGCACTCACAGCGGCCTTTAATCGCGGCCGCTTCGCTGGCGGGACAGCTGCTTTATTTGAAAACCCACGACACCAGTTTTAGTGATCCAGTTCTCTCACTACATACAAAGTGTTAGTGACAGCTCACCGAAAAAAAATCATGGCTTCGGACTAGGAGTTCAAAACCAAAGGTTTTTTTTTTGTAGGAAATTTTTGAAATTTTTTGTTTTTTTTAACTTATTTTTTTATTGTTAACACTAACACATAACACCAAAAATTATCAAAAACACAGTTGCAGTTGGAAAAAATAAAAAAATAAGCAAAATATAAAAGTATAAAGTAGTCCAGTTAAATTAAAAAAAAATACTTAAAACCAGCGTTCAATTTCGAAAAATATTCAGTTTAAACAAAAATAAAGTTTATCACGTAAGTCAAACAATTTTAAGTTAAAAATACGCCTTACATTTTCCACAGCAACAAGGGTTGTCTATCATAAGCCCAACTTCAGCTTGGTGCTGCGTTCAGATAACTGGGGAGATTTAAGAGAAAAAGAGAATACGCCGCCTTTTATGACAACGAAAGCGCAACTTATGCTGACACCTAGTAAGCAGTAGCAGTTTTATTTGAGGAAATGTTAAATGTGAGTTGTCAACTCTTTAGAGATCTGCGATGATTAGCCTGGATAATATTTGTAAAAAATTTGTTACCTAGCTGTATTTTTTTTAATTATTTTGTGAATTTATTTGTCGCGTCAGCCTTTTTTTATTCTATAATCTTCGTATAAAATTCACTCTTCCACTACCTTACATATTCGAGCCGCCATAAACGTCATGACGGGTTACGTTCGGAGGGTAAGGTAGCCGGTAAACTTACTTCTGCTCGAGGCCTAACATCCCGGCCTCAGGTTGGCAACGCACCATTACCACCTTTGGTGTCTCTAGGCGTCGAGAATTTCTAACCATTAGGAAATCCGTCTGCTTGTTTGCCTTCAAATATCAAAAAAAGTTTATTATTTGTATATTTTTAACCGAATCAGAAAAAGGAGGAGGTTCTCCATTTGGTAAATTTTTTTTTGTATGTTTGTGTGACCATTTCAGTTACTGTTTATTAACACTTGATTTTATTTCAGTTTTTTTTTGTTTATAAACAAAATTATAAACAGCGTCTAAAAAGCGGCAGCCCTAAATTAGGCTAACGCATAATTAAGGACAATATATTTACAACTAAAAGCTGCTGTTTCGTACTTATTATAGCTCGACAACGTTTTATGAATACTGCCACACTTAGGTTCAACACATACACGACATTTTTATCAACGATTTTTGTCTTACATACCTCGTTTAAATCTTTTTTGTGTGAGATTTAACTGCACATACCTCTACTACAAATTATTTTGTTGGTTTGTCTCGTCTTGTACTACAAATTACCTATTCAACTTTGCTCTTTCAAGATGTCTGGGGGGAGGAAGAGGGTAGGTAAATTCTTCATAGAGAAGTTGGGCCAACACGGGGCACTTTTTATTATCGTTGCTTAAAACTAATTTTATTTAAAATTTTATTATAATTTTCACTTTGAAGAATATGCTTTTTTATATTTACATCCTTGAAATGTTCCCGATTTAAGGAGAGTCATTCTGCTAGCACCAAAGTTTTGTTACATTTTTTAATAAATTTATCATTATTAAGTATTTTTAACGTACCTAAGTTGCTAAAAATTACTTGTGTGGAATGAGCCTATTATACATTTCATCTATTAGGGTGCGTGTTTCCGTAGCACTACCATTTTTATTGTTTCCATTACTGTAGAAAATGTGTTTTGATATTTTGTTTTTGTTTTTTTTTTAATATAGAAGAGGAGGCAAACGAGCAAGTGGGTCACCTAAAGGAAAGTGATCACCTCCGCCCACGGACATCCGCAACACCAGGAGTATCACAGATGCGTTGCCAACCTATAAGGAATGAGTACGCTCTTTTCTTATTTTATTTTTTTTTATTTTTTTTTATTTATTTACCATTAAAGGAAAACTTACAGCTAGCAATATCAATAATACAAATAATATTTTATATAGTTCCAATTACAAGTTTTCACTTATAAATATGTTAAGTAAATGTTTATGGTTACGCATTTACAAGTAAATTAGAAAAAATCTTGAAGGTTCCTAAGTCATAATCGTTTGGGAATACCGCCCTCGGTAACTAATTCCACAAAGGTGTTATACGGGGTAAAAAATGTCTTCGGAATCGCACAGTTGTAGATCGCCACGCATCGAGATGATGGGCACGATACCTCAAGCTTTGACACGATGTCCGAAGGTGGAAATTAGCGGCCGGAAATAAACCAAACAACTCCTCAGAGCATTCCCCATGATAGATGCGATAGAGAACACTGAGTGACCCAACATCTCTACGCAACTCTAAGGAATCAAGCCGATTGGTAATTGTCCGGTCATTGACAATTCGAATTGCTCTACGTTGAATGCGGTCAAACGGGAGGAGCTGGTATTGTGGAGCCCCTGCCCAGAGTTGAGAACAGTACTCCATATGAGGCCTAATTGCGCTTTATATAGTTGTAAGCGATGGGTCGGGTTGAAAAAAAAAATTTCTTTGGTCAATGTTTTCCCGATAGAAGTAATAGTTAATAAATATAACTGGTAATAATAAAATTATTAAGTTTAGTGGGTAGGATATTTGTTAGCATAAAGCTTAATATCCCGGTAACAAGATCGTGACATATTAGTTATATACATATCCATGGTGCACCTAGACGATGTTAGTCTTTTCATTCACGTTAAGTAGTGTGTGAACAATCTTTTGTACATACTGGGTCTACTAAATTTTATTTGCCATTCAGGAACCTTCCTTACCTGCAAGTTAATTTTTCAGCTATATGAACTATGTGGAATTCTAGTTCTGTTATAGATTTGTTCGCGACATTACTAATTTTACAGAGACTTGCTCAAAATAGCTTTTTCCTTGCACGTTGAGTGAGCCTAGATCGATTGAAAAAACTACTAGTAATGAATGGACCACGTTTTACAACTAAGTTCACAAAAAAAATCTTTTCATATATCTATACGAAATAAATTAATCTTCAAAATCGTCTAAAATAATAACCATCTAAATCCTTTAGCCATGGGCAGAATAATCGCAGGTATATCAAAAATATTTTAAAAAACTACAAATTGGTTCCTCCGTTTTTTAAGTCGTAAAAAATATAATAGCGTCAATATGATCGTTACTCTGTAACCAGCCTTAACATAACCAGCCAGCTGTCAAACTGAATCACACATATCTAACACATTACGTGGATTTGTCTACAACTTATATCTTACTTACATTGAACTAATTAGAATTAATGTTGACATGTTGCGATATAGTTCACTATTATGAACCATATCCCATTGTGATAAAGTGTATGATTAATTACCATTACGTGAGTTAGATGGCGTGCTCAATATATCAAGGAAATTGTAGACTTCCTCCTAAGGGTAAAGTGAACAGCGAAACTGTATGTCACGAACTGATTCACATTACGTTATATTTACTGCCTGTAGCCTTTAGCTTATGTGAAATTGATTTATTGCATGACTATTTTATAGTGAAAAACGTGTGACTATTGCGTATTAATATTATTAAGTAAAGCTGGAAACAATCTTGCGGACACGGCTGACGGACACGACTGATACTCATATATGGAAATTGAAGATACACTTGGCCGTGCAAACTGCAAATCATCGAACGTAAGTCGCGGACGTGACCTTACGTACGTACGTTCGGACGTACGAAAGATATCTGACGCTCTGGATGTTTATGTCAGCTGTACGCGTATGCGGACAGCATGTATTGAGCGACCTTATGTCGCCCCTGATAATATGTTTCCAGCTTAGAATATTAATAAATAAGGGCATGTTAGGGCGGAATCTATATATGTATTAATATTTGATGCCAAAACTTTGGATCCCTTTTTTCGAAAATTGCGCGGACGCAGGAGCATTAAATTTGGCACACTTATAGTTTATATGTAGGAGAAGTGCAAAACGCTTATATTTCTCAATAATAATGCTTATAAAGTGGAATAAATCAATAAATAAAACATTACCCACACTATCGTGCCTTTGACACACACAAACAAATATATTGATGATAACGATAAAAGATCACAGATGGCGCACCATACAGTTTGGAAACTTTGAAAAAAACTTTGAAACTTGAAAAATTAGAATTCTTACAAGTGCCTTTTGTATAATCTAAGTGAAATATACGATATTTTGACTCTGGTTGTGAGTACAGAAATATTTTTAAAAACTATAAATCACTGCAATAAAAAAAGGAAAAAAAACATTTTAACGTAAACTACTTACTTATCGCAGTTAGCACATGTCCTTCTGGTATCTTAATTGAAAGTTATTTAATATGCAAAAATTATAGTCGCGATTAGAAAGCGCTAAAAACAAAGACAACGAAAAAAAACATAGCCTTTTACGTAAAATAATAATCAAGCTAAATCACTTCCTGTTCTTGGAATAAGTTTTTTTAAATTTTTAAGAGAAGAAAAAAAATAGTGAAATGGCAGCGTTGTCATTTAAGGTCACAAGTTCAAATCCTGATAGTGGCAAATATTTTTTTTTCTAAAAAAATGTTTAAAACGTTTTTTTTGCCGTTGTATGTATTATACATATCGTCTTTTTAATGTAAGTAGTGTTTGTCATTGTCCAGGATTGGAAAAGTGCTCAGTTGTGGATAGGTTTGCCATTTGTGACGTTGTGGGACTATCTAAACGTGGATACCCTTGTTGTACCTCTGCTTCGTCTGGGATACAGACGTGAAGATACTAATTATACTCTTATTAACATGCACTGAACGATTAATATGTACCTACTACAACATTACTGTGAATAAGTTATAGTATTAGTATTTAGTACAGTCACTTCGGCAAATATCTGACCCCGTTACGTTCTTTAAATGTTACAAAGTGGTTAGATATTTGTGTTGCTTACTATACAATATATAGTATACAATCTCATAACATCGAGCCCAGAACTCGGCAAGTATTTTGGACGAATTCATTGTTTACTCAATTTGTAGAGTACTCCAATCCAAACCCAACAATAGCTTCAGCTTAATCACTTTACTTGCAGATTATCAATTAAGTTCAACGATTTGCGAGTCCTTTGACGAAACTTGGATGTAGTTTCCAGAAGACAATAGGGGATGTTATAATGTTTCAACCTTTGGATGTAATCCCTAGCTCTAAAAGGGTAATACAATCATTTTAATAGATTAGGGTTGTCTGCATTTGGTTTTTTATGGCCTTGAAACGCAAATAGGATAATATCAAAATTATATATGCCTTATACTGCTTCGCTCGGATGATATTTTTTTTTATCATAAATTGAGATGTAAGCAATTCTATCTTTCAAGTTGCATCAAACTGCACACGGTGTGCAAACTTGATTGAAATTGGTTAAGTAGTTTAGGAGTCCATCGCGTACAAACAATGTGACACCTAATTTGTATAAAAATTGATATTAAAATTGTTATAAAGGAAATAAGAAATCACTATCCTATAAACGATGGTAATGGTATATTGCTTAGCTCTTGCTTGTGTATATCAGCCATATATGTTCCAAAACCGAAACGCGTCAGTGGGAAGCACTGACGTAGTGTCGGCAATATTATGTGAGATATCGTTACCGAACCGAACGTTTTTGTAATAATATTCTGCCAATTTGAAATGTATTTCAGCTTTCCAAGATTTTTTAAAAGCAAAACTTTTTGGCAATACGGTACGTTAATCTTACTATCACAAAATTAGTCTGCTTTTTATGATTTCTATACTATAAAAAATGCAACTCGCGTACGTGTTGGGGATAAACTATCAGGACAACGGAGACTGAACATTGCAAATCGATACCGTCCCTGGCGCATTCTCGTATTACCCATACAGGCTTTGCTAATTATTTTGGATGTTCATCGATCGCTTTTTTATACCCTTTTTTATATAACCTTTGTGACTTTTGACTGTGAATTGTAATGTCCACACAACTTTTTGTGTTCAGTTCGAAGGGTTGGAGCCCTGAATTGAAATTTTCAACTGACGAAAAACGAAGGATGCTCTCGTGACGACTTCTGTTTTTTTAGTTTCTATACTTCTTGTCGTCGGTGCTTGGTGGAAGTCCATTCTTGAAATAATTTATTCACAACACTAGTACTTTCCACAGTATTTTTATTTTTATAGTTTAGCCAACCGGTTTCGCTATACAAGCATCATCAGGGCCCTACCCTACCCTTATATAGCCCTGATGATGCTTGTATAGTGAAACCGGTTGGCTAAACTACAAAAATAAAAATACTGTGGAAAGTACTAGTGTTGTGAATAAATTGTTTCTGTTTTTTCTATGTTAGACCACGCACGACCAACTCCATAGTCTGATATTGATAATTAATTTTCTTATGTAGATGTATGTAGGAAATGTCAACGCAGGTGGAGATACCTAGGTTGAAATTTCATGATCAAATCGCTCGTGTTTCGTCCGAGATTTTTTCAAGAGTCTCCGAAATCTGCGTGTTTTTATGATGAAAATGTGGTGAGAACCAGGTAGGTCTGCAAGGATAGTGTAGTTCGATGTGGGATCGGATTTTTTACATATAAAAAAAATGCACTGAAATATGTGAAATGTAGATTGGCATGCCAGGTGGGGAACTCTGAATCCATTTCCATACTACACAAGATTTACAGCACAAGAATATTGAACGAAAAGGGTCGGCTGTTTGAATGAATGGATTCTCGATATACATAATTTAAGAATGAATGTATACGCCCATAAGGTCTAGTTGTTAGCGATTTTGTGATATAGTCTTGACAGAGCCAAGCTTACTTTGCAGTTCAACAAATCTTTTGTATACTGAGCAGAGCCATTACCAATTTTTATATAGGAATTTAATAGGGGGTTTATACCGTATTTTTGTAAATGTACCTACTTGTTTTTCTAGTAAAAATATTCACTACCATATCTACTCTTCTTCGTTCACTGCTAGATACCGCGTTTTCGTGTCCCTACTTTTTGGGCTATGTTGTTCAAACAGCTAGAAACTTATAAAGGCTCGAAAAATTTTTCAAAAGATCTACACGTTGTTTTGGCCATAGTCTAAGTTATGTTAAATCTTACAATGGGCTTCATAAAATAATACCGTTATTTTCACAAAACAATTAAGATACTGGCTACTCCAGCCTTCATACCGGAAAACGACAGAGAGCGCTGACATCAATTCAGTCTTACTAGGTAATGTAAATAAGTAAATTGTCATTTTTTGTAAAAAAAAGTTGTAAAGTAATTGACGTAAAAGCGTCTTGTATGTCAATAAGTAAATTGACATAAAAGACACTTTTGCGTCTCTTATGTGCTACTTATGAGGAAAGCAAGTATTTTTTTAAAAAACATAGACGACTTATTTTTATAAACAAATAGCTTATCTATCTAATTAGTACTTATGTTACAACTAATAAATTTAATAGAGTACTTCATTATAGGAAAGTAATAAAATGTTGTGGTATCGAAATATTATATTAGCCATAAACAAGGCGCTGTCAATTACCTTGCGTCCTCAAGGAGCTTCGTATCATCGATATGAAACAGCGTTTCCCAAACTCTGTTTTCGATCCTCCGGGGCAAGGCAGTAGAGTTGCACAATAGGCTTAGCATCCTAGTTACAAGACAGCGATGCTCCTATGTCATCTATGGTGTCTTTAGTTCTCGACTGGTCTCTTATCATCCGCACCATCAGGAGAGCTGCGTGTTTGTTCGTTATCTAGAAAAAAAAACTAATGCCAAACCGTGCATATAAGCGCATCATTTAAGTACAAAGAAGTCATTTTCTCAAACATTTTTTTAGTTATAAAAACATTTATGATTGTTTGGATTAGTGTACCTAGTTTTTCCATGTCAAGAAAATAATCACCAATCTAGCGATGAGGTCGAACAATAAAATAGCAGAACGAAATATAATAAATTAAATAAAATCTACATTTGGAGGGCTTTACTAACAATTCAATGAATACTATTAATAAGCTTTTTTCAGTGATGTTATACTTTTTTTGCTTTAAATTTTTTAAGAGGGATTTGCAACTTAAAAGTTTGGAAACCGTTTGGACTAAATAGTCTTGAAGAAATAAAACTAATAGAGATGGTCGTTTCCGGATATCGATTTTATCATATAGTGCAGACTAATTAATGTTATACCAGCCATAAACTAGGCACTGTTAGCTACTAATCGTATCTACTAATATTGTTTTTTCTCGATACTTTATAAAACTTAACTTAAAACGAATACAAATAACGATTCTCGAATATAGATATTAATTTAAAGTTGAAGTAAAAATTAAATATTTTAATGTTAAAACTGTATAGACAACAGTAAACGTGTTTTTCTATTTTTATTTCTTGTGTTGAAAGAGCGATACGTTAAAATAGGTTTTAATTAAATGCATCAAAATTGCTTCTAGTATGTACTATCTTAATGGCATGCAAGTTTAGTTAAGAAATGGTAATACATTTTACCATTTCTTAACTTAAGGGGCCATGTATGCTAAAATACGTCAGCAATATACTGTTTTTTTCATACAAAGCAATTATGGATTTTGGCGACAAAAATACACAAGATTAACATTAATATGCTTTATAAGACTAGTGTTTCCAAAACACGATTCATTTCACTTTGCTCGATAGAAAAAATTAAAAAAGTTGACCCTTTTTTGAAAGCAAAGCCCATCTGTCTACTTCAATTATGAAAATATCGACACCAGATTTAACATAAACATAGATAAGTATTATACCTAAAAGATAACTGTTTCAGTTTTTATATTTTTTTTTCAAATTACTTTTATAGTGTCAAAAATAGTGATTTGGCGCTTAAGACATTTACTTTAGAGCGCAATATTTCATAGTAATCATGGAACGGGGGAGTGCGCTGATTGGCTCTTCTGGTTGACTAAGTATGGGGCCTTAACATAATTTTATTACCGATATAATTTAATCGATAGCATTGGCAATTCTCTCGGTCTCATTATGATCGATAGCGTAGCACATCACCGGTCGAATTGGGCAATAAACTGGCTACGCGATACGTTATCCGTACATCCGCTCGCCCACGGTGCTGCATGGCTTATGATATATCATGTAGGTGCCATTACTGGTTATCATTAAATGCGTAACAAAATACAACATATTCAATCGTGAATACATGATAACAAAAATAGAGATAAAAAAGTACATTTAAGCCCCTATCCCCGAAGTAACTCTTCGGAGATAGGGGCTTAAATGCACAAACAGGGCACCTACGACTAGCCGAACAGACCAAAGCCCACAATGTCTATGGTGGCATGAAGCACTGTTTTATTTCTGAGGAAAGGTAATTTACTGCAGTTCTCTGCTGCTAGAATTAGATATAGGCAAAACTTTCATTATAAGGTCATGCCTTATTTATAACGCTGAGTGTCAAAAAGTTGACTTGGATTTGTTTGATCTTAGTGTGAATAAGTTGAGAAATATTTTTGGTGACTTTTTAATGATAATTAGCTAAATAAGAATTAAGCAAAATTGTTTGTGATTTTTTTTCATTTGTACACTTCGCACATCACACACGTTCATAATATAGCCATACGCTGTCTATGTATAGGTACATTTAACTATAGATTGATGTAATATGTGGAAACTTGTAATTGGTCTTATTTTTTTAGTTTAATATTTAATGAACTTTGTATAACTGTTTTCCGAGGATGTGGAAATTAAATAAAAAAAAATCTATCTCCACGGTATTTGTTGTTGACTGACCTGGGGATCGAATCCGGGACCTCATCGTTTTATGTCGCCTAACGGCCAATATTAATAATCAATCCAAAACTTGCTGTCCAAGATTGATATTTTGATCCGCTATATCGCTTCGATATCGCTTGCCAATAACATATCTGTGGACAGGAGTTATGGCAATTAGGTATAGGATAGGCCAGCGGATACGCAGCTATCTAGATTACTTGAAATCTATCTTTAGAGATACATTATTAACAATGGCCGTAAGTTGAGTTGTATCGCCTAACCTTTTTTATTTAGCCTGACAAATTCAATATGCTGGTATATATTGAAACTGTGTTAATGAACTTAATCCAAAAATTAACGTTGATTTTTAAGATTTGATGTCTATTTGATACCGTTTAGAGATTGATCCTGACGAGGTAGTTCAGTTCATATAACACATTTCTGCTGCTTTAAATGAAGTGCTGGTTTTAACATATGTTCGATATTCAGTAGTCCTACTCACAAACGAAAATAAATTATTTATTAATGTTAAGTTGCTCATGCACTAATAACATCTTTTCTGTCCTTACATTTCTTGCTTCCGTCCCGTTGCTGACTGCTTGTCGATATACATGATCCAAACGAACGTTATGAATGTAAAAGTCTGTCTGTTAGTTATGCTTTCGTACCTAAACCGCTGGACCGAGTTTGATAAACATTAATGAGTATAGTTAAAGAATCTAATTCAAACATACTTTTTTTAAAAAAAATCATCCGTTGAAGGACTATAATGAGGTATGAAAAATAAAAAAAATATAAATTGTATAAACAAATAAATATCTCTGGACAAGTTACTCAAAAGGGAATCTAACCCCAAAGAAGAAGAAAAATCCAACACCCATAAGAATCTCTGTTACGCTGACGAAGTCGCGGGAAAGCAGCTAGTGAATATAAATTTTAAAGAAAGAAAAAAAATCGCTCCAGACATGATTTTAACCTGTAACCTTACGTCTCAAGTCAACCAAATTAAAATTGATAGAAACTTCACCCAAGCACAGGGCAAGTGCTAAAATAAATACGTAGCTATTGTTTAATTAAAGCTTTCAATTCGTTGTCGTCTTCGTCCGAAAGTCCGTAGCATGTTGTGTCGTAGCAGCAACGTAGCATTGTGCTGTGCAAGCTAACGTTAACTGTCTGTGGTCCGTGGCTACGCTCGTACTCTCGGGAACTCTTTCGAAATCAAGACGAAAAGTTTTGCCGCCATCAAGAGAAGAGATGGTTGAAGTCTTTTTATAATTTTTAAATTTCCTGTTTATATTGAGTGAATTAAGTCAATTTTGGTGGCGTTTTGTATAATTTTTTTTCAGTAAAAGTACACAAATGAAATAATCATGAAGAAATTACCGTATCGTGTATTTCCTTGTTGCCGCCATGCCGCCATAATGAGGCCACCGCTTTACCCAAGAACATGACGTGACTTACTGACGACTTATGACTGATTAAAATTGATATAAAATGTTATGCAAATTTCTACTTGACTAATGGCAAAATACTAACGTGAAGGCCAAAACCTAAAGAAAGAAAGAAAGAAAATCAAGGCGAATATCACACTACATCGCACGCGCGCCGCATCGATTTGCGGCTATCCCGAGTTTTAAGTTTCTACTGAAAAATCTTGATTTATATACAAAAACCGCATGGTATAACACACTGCTACTATATCTCCGTGTGGTTCTCCAATACGTAGAGGTAATAGTTCAGTACGTAGAGGCGCAATTCGATTATACTGCATAATTTTGCCAAACAAACCGTATTTTATTAAAAATTTGGATTTAGCAGTACAGAGGCTAGCTACTCTACCAAGTTGACTCTACACTACAACTTAGGTTCCTTTTACTTAAGAGATGGCATCTCTTTTTGGGAGTGGAACTGTTTTTATTGTTGTAAAGCACAGAAATGTTTAAGCTTGATAATTTAAAGAAAGTTTTGTACTATATATTTTTTGTGAATTTGTTTTTCCATATATCCGCTAGTGAAAGTTTTTTTCAACCAGAAAAAAACGACATTTTCAGACAGTTATTAGCGAATAACTCAAAAAGTATATAATTCATTAAAATGTCGTCAAGATCCCAATATATAGCCTATAAAAAACAAATAATATAATGAATGTACGTTGACTAATAGACTCAATACAATAAGTTATAGTTTGATGAAAGTTATTATAGGTACTAATTTGTTGAATCCATGAAAAGTATTGATTTTCATGAAAAAACTGAAGAACAGAAGTTTCTTCGAATTGG
The DNA here is from genome assembly GCA_002245475.1 of Calephelis virginiensis. Lineage (NCBI taxonomy): Eukaryota > Metazoa > Arthropoda > Insecta > Lepidoptera > Riodinidae > Calephelis > Calephelis virginiensis. The sequence goes on from NJDC01000112.1 coordinate 508,260, forward strand.
TCGATCTAACCATTACCGTGTTTTATCTTTATAAGATTTAACACCTGAGAAAAGGAGGTACCATCTCAATGTAAAATAAAACCAACGACATATGGTCAACTTTGTAGTAGAGCCTCTACAGAATCTAAATCAAATTTTTAATGAAAATCCGTGCTGCTTGTTACGTTATGAGGGAAACTGGACTTTGACTACACTATAAAGCTAAAATTCCCATCGCCGCACGCTGAAGTGTCATATCATCCGCCTAAGTGCTCTTACACACGAGCGGCATGTCACCAACGACATAGGTAACTGCAGCCGCCGGCAAGTGGCGTCGCTTGCAGTTGTGACGGCAAGCGTTGTCGCCTGTCGACGGCAGCTGTCGACGTGTTGACTGCTGCCGTGTTGACGACTGTTGACGACTGACGCCGACGTGTGTCGACGACTACAGTTACCTATGCCGTTGATGATGTGCCGTTCGTGTGTAAGAGCTTTAAGACATAAAATAAATTATGTTCTTCCACACCTAATTTCGTTGCCATGGTTTCATAAAGGCGTGATTAGATATCAAACCAACGAAAACATCTTGACATACTTTTGCACTTATAACATTACTAGCTGATCAGTCGAACTTCGGTATTGCCCTAATAAATAAATAAAATAAATAAATATCCCTGGACAAGTTACACGAATTGAATCTAACCCCAAAGTAAGCAAATTATATGCTTGTGTTATGGGTGTTAGTCAACGATTCTACGATTAGTCAACGACCATGTAACGATATGTGTAAAATACTTGAATAGATACCAGAATATATTTAATAAACACCCAGACCCGAAAATGCAGACATCTAAATGTTCATCACACAAATGTCTGCCCCCGTCGGGAATCGATCCCGAGCCTCGCGTTTGGTCGATGTAGTTAGGTGTGTACGTTAGCCACTCCACCAACGAGGCGGTCAACAGTGACTTAAGCTGTGCTGTCGGTATGTCACACAATTAAAGCAGTACAGTAGTTCGACTGATCAGCTAGTAGTAAATAAATATCTTTTGACAAATGATACAAATCTAACTGTAAAGTAAGAAATAAATTCTAATATATAGAAATACTAAAATAAATACCACACTAAATTAATTAAATACCCAGACCTGTAAATACAGGCATCTAAATAGTCATTGCACAAACGCCTGCCCCCATCAGGAATCAAACCCGAGCCTCGCGTTCGGTCGGTGCCGGTGGAAAGTATGTAATAGAACTAGTGTGTACGCTAGCCCCTCGATTAACGAGGCGGTCAAATGTAATGTTACGAATGTAAAAGATACTTTCGAATTAGTGGCAGATCCGCCATTATTAAATAATAACAAATTCCTGTTATTTCTGTTATAGCACATGCCCAGTGCTCGGGTTAGTTCAACATTATATATCTATATTTTTATCTGGTAGTCTATCGATGACAAAAAAATATGTAAATAATTTTAATAATATTTTTGTATTGATGCTTAGGAAAATTGGCACCAAGGACGAGCATTCTTACTCAGCACTATGTAACTTCTAAAATTACTCGAGAAAGTAATTTCCAAGCGGCAGTTAAAATGTTAATTTGCATGTTTCGGCACAACAGATGTTAACAACGGATACACCAAGTTTTTCGTAAAATGGCCGCCCTGGCGCGCCGCCAGACCTGCGAATGTTTCCATGGATATAAGTCTCTGGAATTAGTTTTGCTTATTAAAGTGTCCTATTTGTAATTAAGCGGGTTGCTGTGTATTGGTAACCTTCCAAACCTGCCAGTGGAATAATCTAGTAGTATAAGACCAGGTGATAGTCAGAAAGACACGCCCGAAAGATTAATCCCGTTGTTGCTATGACGCCAGTGCTCGCTGCTGTTGTGTTCCGGTTTACTTAAAAGTACCGGCGATAAACTTACGCAAGAAGTGACATTTTTAATATATTTGGTATCTGTTACGCTATAAGTAAAATGTGATATTTTTCAAAATAATACATTTCGCTCTTACCCTCAACTGCAATCATTTTACTTTTTCCATAAAGTTCAATATTAACTAAGTGTAGCGATGGAATACCACATGTTATCTTTTCCATCGTTGCTCTTTGTTACTTTGTTAACCCTACCCTAACGTCCCTAACCCTACGGAAAAGACGGGTTTTATAAGTTTGACTTGTGTGAATGTTTGGTATGAGGCATCATAGCTCCTAAACGAATTGACCGATTGCAATTAGGGTTAATAACTAAACCAGTGGATTTTTAATTTTATATTTACAAAAATATTGAGCGTACGCCAGCAGTTTTGCTCATGCTACATTCAACTATTTTAATATAAATAATCTTTTATTGAAGATAGCTCCGACTTTACCTGTGCTAATCAAATATTAAATAAATACTAAAACTTCTACTGAAGGAAAGCCCACAGAGGTCTAGCAGTCCGGTGTTGTCTTCCAACTCGGCTCGGGGAAAAAAGAGAATTTTCTAACTTTAACGAAGTAGCCTGGCATTGAGTATGTGCTCATTTGGCGACAGGTTTGCCTATCACATTGTGAACATACTATCTTCGGCTAGTCGTGGGTGCTCTGTAGGGTTACTCTTGAAGCTTGATTCATGCAATATTCAAAATTAGAATCGAGTATGTCATTTTAGGTACTCTTGGACACAATACTGACTAATTATTAACATTTTGTTAATAGCAAACAATAAATTGTTTTGTCAGATAAGTTGAATTCATTTGTAACTTATTGTTAATAATCCGCTAGAACTGTGTCCAAAAGTACCTAAAGTGACATATACTATTCCAATTTCCAATTCGCATGATATCGAGATTCAAGAGTAACCCTACTGGTCGTACATTTGCCTACGTCTTCGGAGATACTGTCGTAAAAATACTCTTTTTATAAGAAAAACGTTATGGCCTGTAAGAGTAGGGTGAAGAAGCCAGGGGCGGTAACTAGTATTTTTAAATAATAACAGTAAGTACTCTCATGATCGTTACATTGTGTGATGCTGTGAAGTATCCTGCCATATACGGTATAAGAATTTGCTATTGACTTTTTATTTTTAATTAACTCCAATCAATAAAACTCAAGTTTAAACGCATTTTCCTGCAATTCCACTTTGCGCGATATCATTCCGATGTTTAAAATTATTACACCTATAAAGTGGCCTTTCACACTAACGAACGACGCGTATCAGCGATTTTTTAAATAACTTCAGTAACTGCCTAGTTTCTTTTTACAACGATTAACAATTTTAAACGTGTCTGCATAGTTTTGTGTTATGCTATATGTGACTGAGTAATTTGCATCGCTTTAATTTTGTTGCTGATTTTTTTATTGTCTATCTGACACTTTAATGGGTAAAGCTTGGTGTTATAAAATTAAAACAATGACTATTTAAAAACATGTAGACTAAACGCCAGCAAAATCATAGAAAAAAAGTATCAATTGTTGATCTCGATTCGTACACTTTGCTAGTTGTCGTTTAAAGTAAATAACGCGTTACAATTTACTAACTTTTACCAGCAGCTTAGCTCGCATTTAAGTTACTAAAAAGTATCCTAGGTTACTTTTAACACCTCCCAGAATATGCGTATAAAGTTTTGTGGTGACCGGTTTAGTAGTTTTCGAGTGAAAGTGTAACAAATAAACTTTAACTCGAATTTATAATATTAGTAGGGATATTAAAGTTAAGGCAAATACATCAATGTTTTTTTAAATCTATTTAATTTGTAGTTGAATATGTCTCGAGTGTAACAAATGTTATGTTAAACCTTTTCTACACTATCCTTTATTTATATTATTATGTTTAGATTTCGCGTTGCTTGTGTGGTTTGCAGTTTTACCGTGACATTTCGCAATTTAGGTAAGTATCTGAATTGGAATTAAAAATTTCGTCACGCGCTTTCCGGTGTATTATTCCAAACAACAAAAGCTGCCATTGTGCCAATAAAGGTGGCATACTATAATTGATAATTACGGAGAAGGAAATTGAAATTTTGTTTTGTGAATATATATATTTCATGGTAAGTTCCTTAATAGTATTTTCATTATTTCATTACCTTGCCTCCCATTACATGGCTTTTTCTTAGCCTCCTCTATAAACCGTTACTCAGTCAAATATTTCGCCTTTATTGTTACGGTTAATTTCTAACACAAAGTATGGTAATTTGCTATTGAACACGACGAAAGTATTATTGCTTAGCGGCCAATGTTAATAATGTATTTCAAGCAATCTCGATAGCTGCGTATCCGCTGCGTAGCTGCGTATCCGCTGCGTAGCTGCGTATGCGTCCACACATATGTTAGTGGCAAGTGATAACATAAAAATGGATCAAAATATCAATCTTGGACAGCAAGTTTAGGAATAGGATTGATTATTAATATAGGCCGTTAGACGGATAATAATTTGTATTTTATTTTTGCATGTAATTATTGTTTTTAAATTACTTGTTAATATTTGTTTCCTTGCTTTGTTACGTTAGTGTATTATTGCTATTTTTTTATTGAGAAATACATTTTGTCGTTTAATAGTCAGTTTAAAAAGTCGAAATTAACTTCATTCTTTGTATTCGTTTTCAACAGTATAAATTTATGGAACCACAACTCCAGGGATCTTTAACTATACATATTTATATAAATAAATACATATCCCTGGACAGTGGACAAGTTACACTAATTGAAGCTAAACCAAACTAAGCAAATAATATGCTTGTGTTATGGGTGTTAGTCAACGATTCTTATACACAGAAATACTTAAATAGACAGCAGAATAAATTTAATAAACACCCAGACCCGGAAATGCAGACATCTAAATGTTCATCACACAAATGCCTGCCTCCGTCGGGAATCGAACCTGAGCCTCGCAGTTGGTCGGTACACATGTGTCGCTAGCCACTCGACCAACGCGGCGGTCAAGTACTATATTATTTCAAACTGAAATCATTTCAAAAAAACCGCTAGCCTATATATCAACGCTAGTGCGCTAATGGCTTACGTTGTGTCTATAATTTTGTCTCGGCTTATCTAAACAAGAAATCTCTGGTACGTTAATAAATTACAGGTAATGTTGAGTTACTGTGAGCCTAGTTAGCCTTAAACACAGTCATTGAAAATTGTTGGGAAAATATTGATATAAATTGGTTTATTAGGCTTCGATGTTGTAAATTTATACTCATTACACGTCTAACGCTTTGATCTAGCGCCTAATGCAGCTAAGAATTGTTTTGATATTTATTGTCATTGAATGTGTTCCTACACTCGAGAGCATACAACTAAAGTTGATTTAGATGCTAGACGGCCAGTGTTCGACGCCCAGCTCGTACACTTAATTTTATTTAAATCATTTTGTATTTTATTTATGTTATTAATATACATAAAAGCAGTAAGCTTTTTTCTTATTTGCTTCAAACATTTTGGTAAAATTGGAAAATAGACTGATTTGTGATGATGGGGAGTAAGTACACTTTCACTCCTTCTATATATTGGAACGTCTTTGATTTTAAAAAATCGTGGCAAGCACTGACGCTATGGCTAAATTCTACTACTTAGTCAGATGTCTCGGTGCTAGTGACAGTAAGCCTATGTTCGCCTTTTACGAGCTGCCTGGCAGCAAGGCAGATGGTCTATTCTGCAAAGGAGCCCGGACCAACACAGAGAAATAATATGACCATAATTTCGTATAATTAGATGAGCGGTATGCTTTACCGCTATTTTACAAAACGTCTATGTTTGACTTTAGAATTAAGTCAGTATTAAGCAATATTCAAAACAGCAACAAAAAAACTAGTGGCTTAATTTATATCCCCTTTCCGATAGCTTGTTAAAAACTGATTCATCATGTAGCCTACCTACATGTAAAGCATAATTTCTTATTTGTAGTTAAATTAAATATTGTAAAGTATTAACTTATTTATAACGTCAATACGCCATTACCCGGTGCCTCGTTTACAATTAATCATTTTGATAAGCGAACTACATATATGGCGCTGGTTCAAATGAATTGTGAAGTCTCGCGCCATAATGACACGGTTCTTCCTTAAACACTGACGTATCATATAAATAATAAATTGTTATTGGAAAACAACTGGCTTTAATCACATCGCTTTTATTGTTTTAAGACGAATTTACAAAGTTACGTGCGGCTCGTTTAATTTGGGCTCAGCTGATGATGAGGGTAACCATGATTTTTGTGTTTGTGGGACGTAACTGGAAAGACGTCTTTTGCCTATTCTTTGAAAAAAGTTATTATCGAATTTATTGAAAAGCAAAGAATTTTTTAAGTAAAAGTACTTCTTTAGCGGCGTTGCGCACTTTTTTTGGAATGGTAAAAACTTCTAAATTTGCGTCAGGACACGTGACCTGATCGAAAAGTCGTAAGACGGCACAGGGCGCTTGCGCGAATGTTCGTGTTGTCATGTTTGTGTACGATGGCGCAATAAATGAATATTGTATTCTACCACATAAATGATATTATGATAATTAAAGGTATAATTATTAAAGATAATTGATAATTAAAATTCATACTAATAATTATAGCAATTTGTGCAAAATTATTCCCTAACCATTCCAAAATATCAAAAATTCACAAAGTTAATATTCAAGTTTTCCCTTCTGCCGGCAATCCCGGAGTGCAACCTGTCGTTTTTGAGTGTGAGATTAAGTAGAACTTATCAACTAAAAATGTTGTTGGGATGTTCCTTTTTGTAAATCCGAACGGAATTCTTACAGTCCTTGCTAAAATATTAAATTGAATAAACGATTAGCTCTTAAGCTTATTCATAAAATTGTGTTGATGCAGTTTATCCCTACTAATATTATCAACGTAAAAGTAACTGTGTTTATTACACTTTCACGCGTAAACTACCTAACAAATATTATGAAACTTTGTACACATATTCTTGGAGGTAGTAAAGGTAACAGAAATCTTTTTAATGACTTAAATGCTAGCGGAGTAGCGGCCAGCGGGTAAGAGCAGGTTTTTCAAGCTTAAAGTCAAATTACAAAGAAATAATTTAAAAATATAAAGTAAACTAACATAAATCCCTTTTAAAATTTTAAGAGTTTTACTGTAAAGGTTCGGGAAGTTCCATTGTATCTGCAATAGCTTGGGCATAAAATAAATTGTTCAAGTTTTACAAAAAATTGCTAAAGGTAGATAGAGATAATCAAAGGCTTTACGCAATAATGCAATTAAAGAAGAGGAAACAAAAAACCGTAGACCGTGTGTTCAACAAATGTCTAAACTTTGTAAAACCTACAAGCTCTGGTAAAGACACTGGCTATGCCTCCTTTGCCAAGACAAGTGTGCCAATGGACTTACTGTTAGGTATGACGTTGGTTGGTTAAAAATAGGACAGCGAACACAGAGTTCGCACGATTAAACACGAGTGACCACCAGTATCAACGCTTATGACGAAGTTGGTAATGCGATAATACGATAAAACCGTAAAAATTCCACCAACATCAAAACTTATGGTGATTCTGCTGATGATGCCGGAAGTAAGGATAGTATGCAAATAATTGATTGCCAAGTGGTACTCATATTTGTACTTAATTAAATAGGATGTAAGTAATCAAAGGATAATCGAGGACCTCACGAGAATTTCACATGATATAAACACTCATCAATAATACTTAAACGTAAATTAAAAGGATATAATTGCAAATGGAAAATTAAATACCGCCAACAGTCAACAGGTAAATAAGTATCTGTACGCCTGTATACCCAAAGTGGTAAACAGAGATACAAGCAGGGCACTCTCGAATAGTCGAAGACACTTAGTACCACAATGTGATAGGTGGGAAGCCTGTCGCCAACAGCGTACATATCCAATGCCTTACAAATGTGTAAGATTCCAAATGCTTTTCATATCATCAACTCCTTTGTGTTGTGATTGTGGAAAAACTGATCCAGCGGCCCTTTGGATTGAGTATCAGAGATAACTATCATACTAGAAACCTGTCTGACGCCAGGAGCCCTTAAGCTACCTAAATCTATATACAACCGACGGCTTAAGCACTTTCTCGTAGGTGACCCCACTGGTAGCATTTGTATGTTCCTAATACTTCGACTGCCTCGTTGGTCGAGTGGCTAGCTTACACGCCTAACTACACCGATCAGCCGCGAGGCTTGGGTTCGATTCTCAACGGGGGCAGACATACCCGAAAAGATTCCGAATCTGGGTATTAATTAAATTTGTTCTGGTGTCTATTTAAATATTTTCTATGTATTATAATTGTTGACTAACAACCCATAACACAAGCATAGAACTTGCTTACTTTGGGGTTAGATTTAATTTTTATAACTCGTACAGAGATATTTATTTATTATTTATTTATTTATTCAATTTCAAATCGAATAACCAATATAAATATCAAACCCTCTAAATAAATACATCACGATTCTAAATAGGTCTCTATATCAGAACTGGAATATTATTATTGTGCTTTGCAGAGTCAAGTTTTTTTTAATTAAAATCTCACGTAACTGTCGTTAGTACAACACATATCGGGTCTTTTAATATCAATAGAAAAAGTTACCGAACGTTATAAACACATCCTCCAGTTCAGTGTAACACAAGGTCACATTAGAACAGATAATAGGCGAGAAAAACACCGGCTCGACCATAACCGTTGCAATTGTTACGTGTGTTGAAACATCGTTTGTGTATTTAAAATTATTGGGAACGAGGCCCTTAACAAAGTGCTGCTCTATGCAAAATATCAGGTACAGTAAAGCAGGTACTCTACCAGAGCGAACACTTCATATAATGAGCCTTTATATAACTATAAAACTTTAATATTTTTTGTAATATTTGAAGGCAAACAAGCAGACGGATTTCCTGATGGAAAGAAATTGAAGTAGCTTGAGCTTGTGATGGTGCGTTGCCAACCTGAGGCCGAGATGTTAGGCCTCGACCAAAAGTAAGCTACCGGCTACCTTATCCTCCGAATCGAAACACGTCAAGGGCAAGCCCTGACGTTATTGTGGCAGGAATAAATAAGGTGGTGATATCAATCCGAACGAGTCGCTGCAGAACTCGACCACCTAGACAGATGTCACGGTGCTAGTGACGGTAAGCCTATGCTCGCTTATTACGAGCTGCCTGGAAGGATGGCATATGGTCTATTCTGCAAAGGAGCCTGGTCAAACTCGGGGAACTTAACAGGGGTTAGACCTAGCTTGACATTCTACGACCAAATCGCTCGGATTTTACTATGCATTTTTTATGAAAAATGAAAATGAAAATTATTTATTTACGGAATATGTGTGTTAAAAAGTTGTTACAAAGATATTTAAGAATACAACATATTTTACCACATTGTGGTATGCAATTATTTAATTAAATTTAAAGAAGTTACATATTTATATTAAAATGTACATTTAAATCGCAGCACTTATTTATATTTTTGATAAACATTTTATTTATTTATAAACATAAGTTTCATAATTTATTATAAATAAATTTAAAGGTAGATTAATTTTTAGTCCTATCTACCGTACACTACCACCGTTTCCAAACCTAGCCAGTCAGGAGAAGAAACGGCGAAACAATCGCCCCAATATGTTGCTAACCTCGCGGTTTTTCATAACTTCACCGGACTTTGTGGGCGAGCAGAGTGCTCAGACCGAGTCATATAAATGGATTGGACTGTTCCCTACAACGTCAGCACCAAGAGCCGTCCCCCGGGAAACTGAACCTCGACTCGGGGCTGCGTTCTAGATACGGCGTTGTGTGGATTGATTGGTGGGATAGTGGCTCGTTGCCCAGCGTTAGTCGCGCAGCAGAGGTGTAGAGTGGTGTTTTATGAATTTGTGCTGGGGTTTGGTGGGAGGCTTGTGTTGGTCGTTGGCGGCTTGGCGGGATCAGATAGAACGTGACGAGGGAGTTTGTTTGTAACCGAGTGTTGGTATGAAACTAGGCAGTCCTGTAAGGATCGTGTCCTTTGTCACTCGGTACTCGCAGCCTATCCCGCAAGGGACTTGGCGTGAAGGTGTGTGTATCATAAAAGGATTCTCTCAATTTATAAACTTCCTTACACTGCCCGTAATGTCTTATTGAAAATATGCTTTTACTTTACGAATAATGTATATACTTATAAGTTTTCAATAATTTATGAGGGTTTTTGAATCATTTTACGATATAAATAGGTCGTGTATTCAATATAACGAGTTTTGACAACCTTAACATAACGAACCCTATCAATTATTTACACTCAATTTCACAACAATGTTTTCACAGCTTCAGACATTTTTAAATTTTTCTTTTCGTGGTAAAGATGAAACGTTTTTTAACGCAGATCAATTTCAATTCTACATACTGCCAGGCATCTCGTAATAGGCTAGCATAGGCCCTCCGTCACTAACACCGCGACATCTGACTAGGTGGTAGTATTTCGCAGCGACTCATTAGGATTGGTACCACCGCCTTACCTATTCCTGCCGCCATAACGTCATGACGTGTTCCGGTACGGAGGGTAAGGTAGCCGGTAAACCTACTTTTGCTCGAGGCCTAACATCCCGCCCCAGGTTGCCAACGCACCATTGCTACCTTTGGTGTCTCTAGGCGGCGTCAATGTCTTACCATCAGGAAATTCGTCTGCTTGTGTGCCTTCCAATATCATAAAAAAAATACTACCGAACTTCATTTCATCAAGTTACTTGACGTCCTTAACATTATAAATGCGTAAGTTTGTCTGTTTGCTTGTTACTCCTTCACGCAAAATTTGCTGAACCGATTTTCATTAAATTTGGTACACACATAAGACCCTCTAAGAACTTTTATTATATAACACAATATTATATATTAACACAAAGGATAGTTTTTATCCCGAACCAATGTTCCCATTTGACCACGCAGGCAACAGCTAGTAACAAATATTTACTAATTCTCTGTATAATTAATAATACTCTAATAATACATGCTAGTGGTCGTCCATTGGTCAAAATTCAACTATAACAAATTTTAATATCTTATTGATAAGAACGCCATCTTCATTTATCAAGACCAACTACTTTGTTTCCAAACTTTATAATGTAGTTTGTGCCGTCTGTGATCTATTATAGTTATCATCAATATATTTGATTATGTCTGGCAAATACACAAGTAATACGTGAAACGTTTTATTTTTTTGATTTAATGTACTCTGTAGGCGTTATCTTTGAAAAATATTAGCGACAAGCTATAAGTGTGCCAAATTTCAAACTCTTCCGTCCGTGCAATTTTCTCAAAGAGGCGTCCAAAGTTTTGGCTTCACGTATTAATATTATTATAATTCACAACAAGAAGGTTGAGTTGTATTATTAACAAAAAGTTGAAGCATCTGTAAGTTTGATGATGTTGAAATTGAAGTGTGTGGGATCTGGGTATCCAACTGCTTCTGCGTCTCCCATAAAAATGTCTACATTAGGTACTATCGTTATTTAGTCGCTAGTCGGCCGATGTATGATGGTTTTTCTTGGGTCTTCTCAATGTTTAAAAAAAATATTGTGACTAGCAATTAACCCGCGACTATGTCTGCTTTTATTGGATTTTCATACTAAGTTCTATCTCCCAAGAGTCTCTTGGGGGTTGTTTTAATAAAAGTAGCCTTGTTTGAACTCGGGTTGTTACCCGAATAAATAAAGGTTATTCATATCAAATTTCATCACAATCGGTTTAGCGGTATAGCAGTCAAAGGGCAACAGACAGACACACTTTTGGATATATAATATTAGTATGGATTCTGAAATATAGTAATGTTATTACTTTGTTGTCGCGAACTAACTATATGTATTGATTTAAGTATTTGTACATTATAATAGGTATTTTTCGTTAAACTAAGATGTTGACTATAAGCAGTAGAAAGCAGATTCATCTTCTTCGCTTGGGCATAAAAGACAAACAATAGCTTATATTGTTCCTAGATAAAGCTTTCTTATGGTAAAAGAAATAGTAAAAAAGATAACTTTTCGTCATATTAAGCGGCAAACAAGAGAAAGAAGTTCCTGTTGGCAATATTTCTATAGAAACCAGAGCTGTTATTGGTAACTAAGTAAAGTAAGTAAGTATCTTCACGCCCATATCCCCGAAGAGGTATGTAGAGGCACAACCAGGACACCCACGACTACTCACACTAAGTCCCACAATGAGAGAGGTGGCAAGCATGTCGCCAACCGGGCACATATCCAATTCCGAGCGACGTTTTTTTTATTAGAAAATTAGAAAATCCCAATTTTCTTGTTGGTTGCCCGACCCGGGAATCGAACACGGGACCTCGTGCAGTCAAGTCCAACAACTGGACCGCTAGATCACACAGACGATTATTAATGGTATGCGTAAATATATTCGTAATGTATTTCTGGAAGAAATGTTAGTTGAAGCATTGGTTTAACTAAAAATGTCCTTAATGTATTGAAAACTGCCATTTGATTTCGGTAAATATTTAATGTGGGTACGGTTTGTCTGGTCACGTTAATTATTATGTGAATATTTAACACAAAACGCTATAATTATGTGGTTTTATTAATTTATTAAGCTGCCACACTGAGCTGGACTGCGCAATATTTTATCATAATAAATAAAACATACGAGTATTTAATTCATCGAGCATCACCGAGCGGTTACGTACACAGTACACACCTAACGCTAGAGACTCGGGCTTGATTCCTGGCAGTCGCAGACAATAATTGTGTGATTTTTATTTTAGTATATTTCAGAAATGCCAGATGAGCATGACAACTCTTAGTCTGATTTGTCTTCACATTCACGTCATATTAGCGTCACTAACATAACCATAAGCACGTCAGCTATGTAAAGAACTGGAATAAAATCGTGATTATTCCCCACAAAAACTTATAAAAAAGGAAAGCTTTGTTTGTTGCTGATATCTCTTATCTACTTATCAATTATCAGCTTCGTGCTGTTGTCCACTCATTCTTTTATGATTTATTTGCCAGTTATCAGTTTTTTGCTGTTGTCCATTTGTTCTTTCCTGTCATCTTTAATAAATTTGTCAATTATCATCTTGATCCTGCTGTCCACTTGTTATATCCTGACATCGTTTATGTGCTTGCCAATAACAGCTTTTTGATGCTGTCTACTTATTCTTTTTAGCATCTTTTATAAATTTACCAATTATGAGTTTGTTTCAGCTGTTCATTAATGTTAATAAGGTACAACTGAATAAACAACGAATTCAGACAATACAAT
>NJDC01000112.1:521543-557298 GCA_002245475.1 Calephelis virginiensis
ATTGACAGTGTGAAAGGTCAAGCAGCCTTGAATGTGTTTATAGCGATTCCATCGTTACGATCGTTAGTCTCAATCAGCATGTCGTTGACTCGTCAAATTGTCGGTTGACGATTTAAATCAAACTAGCTCACGATCTCCACTCACGATCTGATGCCAAATATGTATTAAAATAAATTGCCATTGTAGCCTCGGGCATCAGTAAACGGAATCATAAACTAGGCATATTTTATAACTAACGATCGTCCGTGGATTCTTTCACGCGGTTATTTACCTTTCAGTTCAGTTCACTCATTCAGTTGAAGATTTTAAAATATTATTGTATTGCTAGATTTTTATAAAATACCGGCTGGTGCTCCACTTTTTGGACCTTTGCTGTTTTCTAAAACTTACCTAGTTCACATACTATGATGGTTAGATTTCACGTATACAGACCGTCTTACCATAAATTATAAAGACTCGTTGAACACATGTTTTACTAAACACTGTCTAAAATAACACTGTATTCTCAACAAGTAACATACCGCAACTTCACTCACATGTAGCATGTAATTGGTTGGATTGCAATTATTGTAGACGGTGTTTAGTTAAACAAGCGTCTAATTTTTTTTATTGTAAGACAGCAAGTGTCGATTTATGAGCGCAGGTGTTTTTATTTGTGTCATTTTTAAGACATCGTGAGTAGTGTTTAGTTCTCGCAATCAAAGAAATCTGTAACAATTTGATTTGTACATACATGAATTAGATATTTCTGATTATAATCTATTTCGCCGTTTTGTATACGCTCTGCCTGCGGGACTTGGCGTGAAGATATGTTTGTAGAATAGGCCATCTACCTTCCTGCTTGACAGCTCGTTAGATGTGAAACCGAGAGCTAACGTTAAATAGGTCTAATAAGACCACCGCTCTGATGGTAAAGTGCTGTGCAGCAACTTGCCCCCGAAGGGGAGGATCCACCCCTTTACCTATTTTTACCACCACAATGACGATGTTCGGCACTGTCGCCTTCCTTTCCGAAGGCTAGGGTCGCCAGTAGGCTCTTACATAAAAAGCTTTACATGCCCAGGTTGGCAACATAGCATTTATTATCTTTGATTGATGTATATTGTATACATTATGATGTATTTACACGATATGTATTTTGTGCCATCAGAAAATTGCCATTTTTTCTGGAAAGAATTTGCCTTACCATGCTGCAAAAAGGCTTAAATCCTAGTGTCACTTTTTCCTTATCGTTTTACAAATAAACACACATTCCTGGACAAGTCACACAAATTGTATCTAACCGCAAAGTAAGCAAATTATACGCTTGTTGTTAGTCAACGATACAAATACATAGAAATACTTAAATGTATACCAGAATAAATTCAATAAACACCCAGACCCGGAAATGCAGACATCTAAACGTCCATCACACAAATGCCTGCCCCCGTTCGGAATCGAACGCGAGCCTCGCGATTGATCGGTGTAGTTAGGCGTGTTCACTAACCAATGAACTATGAATGCCTGCCCCCGTCGGGAATCGACCTGAGCCTCGTGGTTGGTCATGCAAACCGCTCGACCAACGAGGCGGTCAAACCAAACAAATCGCAACAGTGCTAAGTCCCAACCCGGTGTTCGCACCCGCGTGTGACTACACACCGGCCGCAAACGTGCCCGCCAAACTTAGGAGACCCCGTCACGTGTTATCGGATCCTCCGGATTCAATAACCGCGGCAAACGCGAGCCTCCCTCCCAGTCCCAACCGGAACACAAATTCACAAGACACTACACTACACCGTCGCCGCCGGTCTAGGCGACGAAGACCTCTCTTGCGCCCGGCGCCTAACGCCGAGCGACGAGCCGCCACTATTCCTCCACCTAGTCCACCCAGTAACCAGAACGCAGCACCAAGTCGAGGTACGGTCTCCCGGGAGACAGCCCTTGTTGCTGGCGTTGTAGGGAACAGTCCAATCCATCTAAATAATGATGTCTCGGGCTGAGCACTCTGCTCGGCCCACAAAGCCCGGTGAAGTTGTAAAAACCGTGAGGTTGGCAACACATTAGTCATTCCAAAAAAACAAAAAAAAAGTGCTAAGTTTTCTAGTTGTTATTTATTTTGCAATAAATACCCAGTAGTTGTAGTCGGCAGCCAGTAGTTACGAAGTTCTCATGACTCACGATCGTAACTCAGTCTTGTTCATCGACCTCCACTCCTGAGGTTATGACTCGTAGTCATTCCGCATAGCTTTCATAAAAATATGAGTGTTTTGATGGTTGGGCGTGCCTATTTGTGACTTTAGTATTAGTTAATTGCTTTTTAATCTATGGCCAATAGTCATCTTTGATAGGTCTATATTTTTAAACCGCCATGATGAATATCGTTGTAGTGGCAAACAAATTATATATCTGATAAGCTAATGCAATACAAATGCAAAAAAATTAGCAGTAGCGTTAGATTTCATTTTATATTTTAATTTCGTCGCTTCTGTAGAGGTCCCGCGTCGGATTTGACTTCGTGAGGTTTTAAGTTCAATCCCTAGATCGGGCAACAAAAAAAGTATAGCAAATGTGTATTTTAAATTTTATTATAAAAATATCATTGCCAGGGATTGGTTATGTGCCTGGTTGGCCATAGGCTTGTCACATAGAGGGATTAAGTCTTCAGCTAGTCGTAGGTGCCCTGGTTGTGTCTCTGCCTACTTATTCGAGGCTATGGATTCAATTTCACATAAACCAAAAACAACCATCACTATGTTTGCATGTCACGTCCAAGTGCTAAATTTTATACAATGTTCATAAATTGTAGTCTGTGTTCTATTCGTATAAATTATATTATTGTTAAGTTCGGTCTTCGATGCAGTAGTTTTGTTATGAAAGATTAAAAAACATCTATCCATCCTTTCCATCTTCCCAAACTTAGTAGGATATACATTTAAATTGAAGAGCATATGCTCACATATCTATGTTCTCTGACTTTGGGTAACTCAGAAATGTTAATTATGCTAAATTCACCGTTTCAAAATGAGTTGGTTGCTTGGGCTAAAATCAACATTATACAGTAAATTTGTTGATTTAGGGCAAATCGTTTCACTTCTGTCGTTTTAATAGTATCCATTAAAGACATGAGAAGTTTACGGCTCGTTAAATCAAATGCATCACCCTATCGATCGATAAATTATTTACCTTATACTGGTGTAATGCTTTTTGTTTTAGTAACAAATCGTTATCAAATTTTATAAACATAAAACCTTAACCAGCCGCAAATTCACTGGTTAACGTAATTGTCAGATGTTGTCAATGTTCATCCAACAACGTACTGGTGTAATGCATTTTGTTTTAGTAACAAATCGTTATCAAATTTTATAAACATAAAACCTTAACCAGCCGCAAATTCACTGGTTAACGTAATTGTCAGATGTTGTCAATGTTCATCCAACAACGTGTTAGACCACATGCATGTCATGTTTTATATTAAACATGTCAAAAAATATACCTAAACTAAACAGCTGCTAGAAACCCCGATTTCTGAAGACTCGATGTACAGTACTACTATTTAAATTATGCGCTTCGGCTTTACACTTTTTACTTTTATTTTAAATTGGCTGACCTAATCTAAATTTAAGCGAAATTATTAAATTATGTAATAACAACTCTATATAGATCTTTAAAATACATGCGGATTTCCGAAGCTTGACGAATATAGCCGAAGCGTATAATTTAAATAGTACTGTACTTTGCTATTATTGTTATTTAAGGAACTTACAGTTTAATTTTTGTCAAAAGGTGTTGTTCTCGAAAAAAAATCAACAGCATTTGATAGCCCAATTCTTGGCTAAGTTCAAAACTATTCTTATACCTAGAAATGTGATGTAAACGCGTGTACAACCGCGCAGGAAACTAGTCTTGAAGTATGAGAACCCTTAGAACTTCCCAAGGCTATCGTAAAAGCTCCCTTGTATACGTACTACTATTTTAGAACATATGGTACTATGGTGACCTATAAATAACTACACATTGCATACAGCTGTTACAGGCGCCATTAAACAACGTGTAGGCGCAGCTGACATTTCATAAATATACGGATTTTACTCTATTTTGTAAGTCGTCCTTGGATTAAGCGAAATTCACGAAAGGCTTTACACCTGAGGATGATCTGTTGACTCTATCTCTTTTTACCACATGGTCATTGTCATTAATGTGAAAGGATAGGATGTTTAACGTGTGATGTAAACTAGTCGTACGTTCCGTCTCCAGCCAGTCTCGTTGTGCGTGCGACGCTGATCGCGCGGTTAACGTGCATTCGAATTAACGTTTCTAAATTTGAATTCGAAGTTTATCGTTGTTTTTTTTGTGACATGTGCATAGTGGAAGATATTTTAGTTGCCAGTGTTGATGTTATATTCTGCAATTAAAACGGTAATATTTTGAGCACAATAATTAAAATACGATAAAAACCAATTAAACTTTGATTGCGTATTTTATGAATATCCTATAAATGATTGAGAACCATAAATTATTTGCAATAGGTACGCTTAGATTGATGTTAAATTCAAATAACGACCCACGGATTCGTAGAATGAAAATTATTAGCAACGTTAAAATATACAGTACAGCGCATTGATTTGACATCTTTAAAAGAGATTGCTTACTTTTGCTATATTATACATTTCTATATGTTTTTGATAAATGAAAGATTAAAAAAAATATAAATGACCCGGCCTACAAAATGACTTACAATATCACATTATAATATTCACATTACATTACATATCTTTATGCCAAGTCTCTGACAGGGAGGCAGAGAGTGTCGAGTGCCAAACCTCACGGTCCTGGCAGCTCTGCCTTGTTTCCTCCACATTAATTACCCTTTTGATACAAACACGTCGATTTCGGAGACTCTTGATACCGCTTTCGGATTACAGCCGAGCGATTTAACCTTGGTCTCCCGGGGTACCTACATCCATCCACATTCGTATTGTATATATTGTTCGTCAATCTTTCATCTTTCATTCTTTCTACAAGTCCGAACCAGAGGAGTATGCCATTTCTTATTTTAATAATAATGATTCACATTAATAGATCATTTAAAATATAAACACTTAAGTAGTAGAGTTCTACGTTGAAATTGTGAAAAAACCTCATTTGTACATTATTAAAATTCCAAAAAATCTAATGTGTAGTATTTTTGCTATCCCGAGGCATTGAATTTAATTTTTGTCGGTTTATCTATGTGTTCGCGCGGTACGGTAAAATTACTGAGATTATTTTGAATGCCTTTTTTTTCACTGTTTAAAGACAAGTGTCGAATTTAAAAAGAATTATCCAATCGTCAAAAAAATTAATGCGGGTTTAAATTTTTGAATGGAGCAATAACATGTATTTTCGACGTTTACAAACAATACAGAACAGGGAAGCCCCATTATTATCCATTATTTCCTTTACGTCTTATTTACGTTTGAGTATAATATACGTTTACAAAGATTGACATATTTTATTAATGTTCACGTCTATACTGATTTATGGATGGGTTGTTGGTGTTTACTATTTATGGATTTCAGATAATATATTACTGTCGTAAGCACACTTGCTTACACAATTCTGTGTGGAAATTACATGTGAAGTTATGGAAATATATTACGATGTATATTTTTTTGTGATTAACATGAAAATGCGCTTGCGCGATATGCGGTTTCGTAAAGGCATAAAAGCTTATATTAATTAAAATTATCATGTTATTTCCAACTAGTTCAGCTTTTCCATGTCATTTTCAGGGTTGTGTAATAAACAGGATGTTAGAAATTTGAAAACAACCCATTAAATGCAACAGTACCTTGACTTTCAAATACGTAAGCCCTGCAATAATAGCCAATAGCTAATATAAGGTCACATCTATAAGTACATAACACAAAAAATGAAACTGAACTTGAGAGCCCATATTGTAGGTAGGGGTAGCATATATGTGAACCTTTTATGAGTACACTGTAAAAGCTTCCCTGTAAAGCCTTTTATAAAAAGTATTGTAATTATATGATTCCGAAAAACCAAATTATCTCAAAAAAAATAATAGGTACTTAATTTTTTGAAGTCGCAGTATTTCTGTTTCACCTTAGCATAAATGTACCAAGCATAAAAGCTTCCTACTCTAAATTAATTAAATGTAAACATTTACAATGTGTAACCTCTTTAATCTATACTTAAATATTTATAAATATATGTGGAAACTTATACATTGTTATAGTGAACTGGTCACACCCAAAAAAACCTTTTTGGTTTTTGAAACAAATGCATGTAACGTCTATGCTTAAATGTCAATAATACTTTTAAAAATATGTAGAGAAAACCTTTTAAGAGTTTTGGCGCCATCGAGAGAAAAGATGTTCGTAGTTTTTTCATAATTATTTGAATTTCGTGTTTATATTGGGTAAAAATTTGACAATTTTGGTAGCATTTTGTACAATTTTGTTCAGTGAAAGTGCACAAATTAAATAATCTCGAAGAAATTAGCGCATCGTGTATTTCCTCGTTACCGCCAAATCTCACTTCATGAGCTAGGGTAATGAGGCCACCGCTTTACCTAAGACTGACATGACTTACTGTTATGACTAATAATAATTGAAACCCGATTTCGGTAAATTTTATGCAAAATGATGCAAATTTCTACTTGACTAATGGCAAAATACTAACGTGAATGCCAAAGCTTAAAAAAAAAGAAGAAAGAAGAAAGAAAACCTTTTAAATAAAATTCAAATGTACCTATACTTTTATGCTTATGTTATCAAACTTTTTATTCAATCGTCCAGAAAACAACTGAACAGATTGAAATCTGATGTAAAAATAGCAGGCTATGATTTATTCTAAAAATGACTAAACTATTTTTCTACGACGAAATCGGTAATAGCTAGTATGTACTTAATACTAAAAAATCGAAAGTGAATTCGAAAGTTGGTTTTGTAAGTCAAAGCTTTAGCTTTGTAAGTGTGAAAAGTAAATTGTAAAAAGCGAAGAAGTTCCGAGACTATTGAACTGTTAGTAAGACCTGGCAGCGTTCCAACACACTAAATTGGCATGATAGTTTCATTGTGGCCCGAATAAAACAATGGACCTATTTATTCCGAACAACCTAAACCTAAAAAGCGGCTGTTAACCATCGTTTATAGTTGGTCTGACAGACGGTGGTTTTATGGGACGCGTAAAAATGCTTTAATTACCACGATGCAATCCAGTAAAGCTGTAGACGAATACGGATTTAGTCTACTTTCTCTGGATGTGTGTTTTACAAACAACTTGTTCCCCCTGATAAAACTCGTAAAAGTTCGGTGAGGTTGTAAAAACCGCGTGGTTAGCAACACACTAGTCATTAAAAAAAGAAGATAAGACTCGCGTCAATAGGTTTGAAGAGGATATGACTTTCCACTTGTCCGATTTCGGTACTGTTTCTTTACCTATCCTTGACCTCATAGCTTCAATGCTACCATGCTTTAGTTCTGAAGGGTAGGGTAAAGTTACGTATGCAAGGGTCTGATTCCAGCCTCAGTATAGCATTGATCACCTCTGGTATCTACAAATAGCGGTTTCCTTTTATAATCCGTAAAGAATATGAGACATGGTGATTTTGAACCTTTCCAAAACATCATAATAATAATGGGAAGGCATCGCTCCTACCGTTCAGTCAAGGCGATCGACTTTAAGACTTAAAACGTGACGAGCTCAAGGCCCAACTATCTGCGAACAAGCCCGCACGAGCACCTCTCTAATTGTTACGAATGGTCTTAGGGAGGAAATGACTTGTAGGGTGGTGCATACGTCGCTTTAAACTGGTATGTCAGTCCCTTAAGGGCGCATCAACGGAGTTTTTACTTTGATCAATACGCTTTAAATAAATATGGACTAGAATATATACCGCTCTTCAACCCTTAACAGCCTATAATTGCTAGGTTTTTCTTCTTGTACAATCAGATACGAGTAAGCTGGTGGAAACTCGTACGAGCTTCTAACTTTTTCCTGTCGCCATAACATTTTGCATTTTAACTACGTGGCAGACAGACTACGCAGGTAACTAAAGTCTTAAAGACCTGACATAACCATAGGTGACCTCTTAAAAACGCTGACTTTATACCATTGTGGAATATTCGGGCAGCATGGGAGACAGCGAAATTGAAAAGGAATAGTAGATAATGCTGGTTTTCCACGTCGAAACTTCAGTAACGGCAAAATCTATATTACGTGACGCAAATACGTGAAGCAAAAATTTGGACCCCTTTTCACGAAAATTGCGCTGACGCAGGAGTATGAAATTTGGCACACTTACAGTTTATGTGTAGAAGAAGTGCAGAACGCTAATATTTTTTAATGATAATGTTTGTAAAGTGCATTTATCCAAAAAATAAAACATTACACGTACTACCATGCATTTGACACACACAAAAAATATATTGATGATAACGATAAGAGAACACAGATGGCGCACAAACTATAATCATACAGTTTGGAAAAAAAGTAGTTGGTCTTGAGAAATGAAGATGGCGTTCTGGTCACCATGATATTAAAATTTATTATGGTCGAATTTCGACCAGTGGGAGACCACTAGTTTAAATAAATATGTCTAATGCTACAATGACGATGATTTTCAGCCATAAATGTTTGGTCACGATAAAACTCGTTCCCCAATCTACTAAAGTCAGGATCACTAAACAGTTCGGGACAGTTATAAATATTGAGAACTTAAACGAAATTTAGTTGTAATGGTAACCCTGAGCAAGGAAGTGATTTAATCTTTATGGGATGTTTAAAATTAGACTACTGGAGCGGTAAGGACCACCCATTGGTTACTAGATACTATCGCTTAGAATATTTAAGTTTCATAAATAGCCATTAGAAGTACTATATCCTACCATTGCACACAGAAACACACACCCATATTCACATAAGCACACAAATTACGCTTATTCTGTTTATACAAATTCTTGTAAGCGTAATGTTTTTTGTAAGTGTCGAAATATGACCCTTAGTAATTCACGTTATGGGACTATTATGAGTGTAATGGAGTTACTATGGGTGCAGCAGCTCTCCTGTATTGCTACCACGTCTTTACCTATTCCAGTCACCATAACTTCGGTGCTAATAATAGTTGTATACCTTGCTAAAGGTTGTGGTAAGCCTTGTCTAAGATCTCGACCATAACGTTACGACATATCAGTAACATCTATTCTATTAATATTATAAATGCGAAGGTTTGTATGTTTGTTTGGTACTCCTTAATGCAAAAACTGCTTTACGATTTTCATGAAATTTGGCACACACATAGAGAGTATATTGGATTAACATATAGGATAGTTTTTATCACGAAAAAATATTTCTATATGAATATACCATTAACTACGCAGGAAACAGCTAGTTGTATGTATAGGCGACTGCTGTCTTTCACTTTAAGGAGAGCCTTGTTCACTATCTTATCACATTAAAAAGTCTACTTTACCAACATAACTTTCAAATATTAGCCATTATTTTCAAGAATTATAAGGTATCGATTTAATTAAAATATCTTTATTTGTATTAAAAACTAAAACCTTAGTGTAGACTCGAGCAAAGCCACGGCGAATTTAACAAGTCGAAATATCCGTATGTTTAACAAAGAAAATAGTTTAATATTTCCTGTTTTTTCGTGAGTTAATTATTTATTTTAAATATAATAAATTGCGGTTAAAACTGGCAAATTATAGTCTAGAGTGGTTTTATGTTTGACTAAAATTGTCATGACCTCAATCAAAATATTCTGATGTGGCAACGCTACATTTTTCACTGTTTCGATTACATATTCCTGTCATATTGAAAGAGTATTTGAGCTTGTATATTTAAGTAAATATGTGTTTCCAGTAAGATAGCACATAACGTGATTTTGTATTTATTCATAAAAACAGCTAAAAGCAGGTTCATTTTCATTTTTTTTTATTAATAATTATTATAACGATCGTAACAATGCACAAATAAAAACGTGAAAATATGAAAAGGCTATTTCGGTTCGAGAAAGATAGCATCAAGTTTCTGTATTTTTAATACGAACCCCTAAAAATCATTTAAATCAGACTATGATATACAGCGGTTGCCCACGTGGGTAATGGTCTCCCAGGAACATTTTTTTGGGATAAAAACTATGTGTTATTCCAAATTACACACATAGTGTGAAAAATTTCATGAAAACCGGCTCAGCAATTTTTACGTGAAGGAGTTACAAACCAACATGCAAACGTTGGCATTTATAATATTAGTAGGATAGTAGGATTTTAATATTAGTAGAATGAGTGTAGCGTAAGTACGAAATAATTCGCGGGCCTGAGATAGTTAATATATAGGTATACCTTTTGTTTTTGTTATGTCTGCGGTTTTCTCATAGTTCAATAAAATCACCCACTCGGATATGTATCTTCATCATTTTTTTGTGCTTCTGTGGTGTTTTTTGAGATATGTAATTATATGCTAGCTACTTTTGAAAATATGAAAACGTGATCGCTTGTGGTCTGGTGTTGGCGTTGACTACTTCAGGTCCCGGATTTGGTTCCCGGGTCAGGCGATTTGAGAATATGTTTTTGAAACAACTTTTCGGGATTATTTAAGTGGTTGGTTGACGATACTTTTGCCGTCTATCATATTATGTTAATGTGTACCTTCGGCTGTATCCCTGCCTACCCCTTTTGAGGTATTGACGTCAAGATACTTTCTAATGTTTTTTATTAAATAGTTATTCAGAAATAATAATAGAATTGTTGTTTTTTGATGCTTTGAAATTGTTTACTATTTGTAAGTACCACATTTAAAATTGCGATAATATTAGCTTTGATTAAATGTTTCGCTCGGTTTATACGGCGCTTATACCAGAGGTTCCCAAACTTATTTCATGTAACGCCCACTTTGAAAATCAGTTGTTTTGTAGCGGGGGTGGGCCTCGTTTTTTTCTTGTCAATAACCTCAATAACATATTTGTTGCGCCTAGTTTAAAAAAAACATTTTTTTCAAGATTTATACCGCCCCCCTCTAGGCTTCCAGCGCCCACAAGGGGGCGTTATCGCCCACTTTGGGAAAGGCTGGCTTATACTGCTAGAATTTCTCTGTGCAAGCGTAAGTGGTGGAGGATGAAAACAAAATCAAATGAAAATGAGTATTTTCTAAAGCCGCTTTGCCTTTTTAGAAGTTAATAACGTACTCTTGGAAAGTGTTTAACAAACTCAGATTTTTTTTATATTTACACTAGCTGACCCGCAAACTTTGTACCACCCTAATTTGGCGATATATCGACGCCATCACTCGCTGCTGGGTCTAGTGTTTTCAATCCAGTATTGTAGTATAGTAGTTATCAATCCATAGTAGCCCATTGAAATACACAGGCAAAATTTCAACGCAACGCAAGTGGACACACGTACAGAAAAATCATATTTATTAAGATAGATTCATGTTTGTGATTCCGGTTTAAAGTGGAGTAATTCTATATGTGTAAGGCTGAGAACAGGTCTATGTTGCATGCTTCCGTCCAGGCTTCAAGGCAAATATAACGGATTTTTAGACAATCATTATCAGCCTGATCCGCTTAACGAATATTCGTGTTGACGTACAGAGTGTGCACTGTTGTTACCTTTATAATTGTAAATTAAATCTAACAATTAAAACGGATTCATTTAAAAAAATAATTATTATTAGGATTTGAAAAAAGTTATAAAAAGCTGGAGCTTGACAAAGACAATATCCTTCCTACTAATATTATAAATGCGAAAGTTTGTGAGTATGTATGTATGCTTATTACTCTTTCGCGCCCGAATGGCTGAACGTATTTGTCTGAAATTTGGAACACAGATTGTGACCTGGATTAACAAATAGGCTACTTTTAATCCCGATCGCACAACGGGTTCCTGCGAAAACACGGGCGAAGCAACAAGCTACAGTTAGATAATCAGATTTGTAACAATGCTAATTTAGAATGATGATAATTGATAACATATTAGAGTGATGATAATTGATAACATATTAGAGTGATGATAATTGATAACATATTAGAGATCAAAAGCTTGAATTTAAAAAAGCGCGGCGATCGCGATGGCTCGTTCAGGTTTGTTATTGGTATTGGTACGAGTATATGTGTACCGGCAAAATTAATAATAATTCCGGTACAAAGGAGAACTCTCGATATCCTTATTATAACATATTTGATGAAGAACCATTAGACAAGCAAATAATTTATTTATGTTTGTAGATCTACAAAAATTTGACCGTTTAAAAAAAAACTGTTTTCATAAAGGTTAGGTACTATGTACATTATATTGAAATCCAAAATATCGGATTTTTGAAGGCTTACTGATTGCTAAGTTATCATAAGTATATAGATAGAAATCCGGTTTTCAAATGTAGTGTTTGTAAACTTGAGAACAGGTCTATGTTGCATATTTCCGTCCAGACTTAAAGGCTTCATAAATATAGCGGATTTTAAAACAATTATGTCAATCTGACTCATTTAAACAAAAGATAAGACAAATAAAAAGATCACTTGTAGTGAACTAGATTTTTCTGTTGAACGAACGAATTAGCTAGAAATTGTAGATTATTTAGAATATAAATCAACCAACATAGCATAACACGTAAGAAATCATCCGGTATTGTCCGTATTATATCAGGTTGTAATCGTCACATTTATTTACTACCGAATTTTTCGTGCTTTTTAAACCTTTTTATACCTATTGCATTATAAACGCTTGTTATTATAAGTGCTTGCTATATTTTTGTCGTTGATTGATCCGCTTTCTTTTATTATGCGTGCTTGCGTTGCATGTGCACTAGTTTACCGACAAACTTTTGATGAAATGGAAATCTACGTATTTAAAAATGTATTCCCATTTGACATGGTATTAGCATCACGCTTAAATGGATTGACCAATTTTGCTAATAATTTGTTTGTTCTGTTAGTTATTTTCATGAGAAGGTTCATAAGGAGAGCAAAACCGGGAATAATGCAGAAAAAATATGCTTTAATCTATCCAAAACATTGGTGAAATTCGCGGGGTCGGCTAGTTACCTATAAAATCAATAATGTTTGTCAGTTTGATCTCTAGAAGTGCACGAGTGCGGCAGCGCTTTATTTTTGTTATAATATGTACTAGCGGCCCGCCCCGGCTTCACACGGGTATAAAATATACATATAAACTTTCCTCTTCAATCACTTTATCTAATTAAAAAAAATCGCATCAAAATCCGTTGCGTAATGTTAAAGATTTAAGCATAAAAAGGGACATAGAGACAGAGGAAGCGACTTTGTTTTATACTATGTAGTGAAAATAGGAAAAGACGGTAAGAAGTTCGCCGGGTGGGCTAGTTCTAGTGCATAAATTTGATTTACTAAAATTTAAAAGCCTCTGTGGTCTAGCGGTTCAGTTGTTGGACTTGACTGCATGAGGTTCGGGATTCGAATCCCGGGTCGGGCAACAAAAAGAAAAAAATTGGGTTTTTGCAATTTTCTAATAAAAAAATGTTGCTCGGGATTGGAAATGTGCCCGGTTGGCGATAGGCTTGCCACCTATCACATTGTAGGACAGTGTATTCGGCTAGTCGTGGGTACCCTGTGTGAAGATACTAAAATAATGTTATAATATTTTAATTTAGCAATAGTTGCGAGATATGAATACATATGTCGTGTAATATATTATAAAGTACATCATCTGAAGAGTCTGTATGTCGTGATTACGGCTAACTTTAGTAATAATTTGAGGTCGTTTTTTATATATTGGCCATCTTTAATAACAATTTAAAACTTTTTGCGTCTATAATCCAAACAATGCGGTCTATTAGGCTTTTATGCTTTAAATGAATGGATTCATTATTAATTGCTCTTTTAACAAATAAATCTTTAAGCTGGCAGTGTTTATAAAAAGTTGAAATGAAAACGTTGAAACAGATTCAGACACTTCTAATGTTTTTAATAATTAAATAGTTTATAGTGGTGTAAATGCCCAGTTTCCCTCATAATCATGCCAAGCAACACGTGTTTTTTTAGCATGTGTTTAGTTTATAAGTCCCGAGGATAGTAAAGTAAAACTAGTTACCTAGTAAAAGATCCTTCCCCTTAACCGAGCTGATAATAGAATAAAAATAGGATATAGTTCTTTTACTATCTTAATGTGGCAACACTTCATGCAAAATCATTTTATATCGCCTTTGTGGTCTAGCGGTCCGGGTGTTGGACTTGACTGCACGAGGTCCCGGGTTCGAATCCCGGAAAATGAAAATTGGATTTTTCCAATTTTCTAATAAAAAAAATGTTGGTCGGGATTGGAAATGTGCCCGGTTGGCGATAGGCTTGCCACCTATCACATTGTGGGACTTAAGTGTCTTCGTCTACTCGTGGGTGACCTAGTTGTGCCTCTGCCTACCTCTTCGGGGATATGGGCGTGAAGATACTTTACTTTGCTTTTTACTTTCATTTTATATCATAGCGGCAAACGCTGATGTTGTGACGAACTGTATAATAAGGCGTTGATATGAACCGATGTGGGGCTCTACCACGTCTTTACCATTCTGAATAACTGCGTCAATAGTTTAGCAATCTGTATTACCAGCCTCTGTGGTCTAGAGGTCCAGGTGTTAGACTTGACTTCATGAGGTCCCGAGCTCGATTCCTGTGTTGGGCAACAAAAAGAAATATGTGATTTTTCCAATTTTCTAAAAAAAAAATTGTGCTCGGGATTGAATAAGTGGCGAGAAGCTTGCCACCTATCACATTGTGGGACTTAGTGTCTTCGGCTAGTCTAGGCTACCCTGGTTGTGCCTCTGCCTACATATTTCGGTGATATGGGCGTAACGATACTTTTTTTAACTTATAAGTTATATACTTATATGTATTTTTTAACTTATTCTATTATATATGTGGTCGTTTACATAAGTGTTGACGATGAAAAATATTATTCTTACAAACTAGAATGCTTCTAAATATATTTCTATCAAATATATTTCTTTTCTAATCTTGTAACTCGTAGATACGTTTCAAAGGGTAATATTTGAGTCAACGCTAGTGGGTTTCAAGGAAATCGCCGTAACATATCCAGACGATTGGTCATCTTTAGTTGGTTTTGTTATATTTTTTACCGAGCGCAGATGAGATTTATATATTAAGATAAGTTAACATTTTCTATAAATTTTAAATTTTAATTTTTTTTTTTTCTTTCTTTAAAATTTATAGAAAATTTATCCCAAGCACAGGGCAAGTGCTAAAGTAAAAATAAGTTAACATGTTAAAGATAACATGTCAAACTTATAGAAGTTTGACGTGTCTGTGTGCGTATGTGTGTCTGTCTGCGGCATTTTAACTTTTGAAGGGATGGACCGATTTCGTTACGATTTTCTGTTTGAAAACTGAAGTGATCGAGATGGTTCTGAGCTACAGGATTTATCTGGAGATATTGATTTTTTAGTTAAAGAATATACATCGTGTAGTTTATTTGATCAAACAGAAGCCACTACAAACAGCTAGTGTATCTAGATATACTCACGCTAATGTATCAATCGAGCGTCCCAGTTTACGTTATGTGGAAACGTATAAACTAACCTAATTCTTCAATTTGCAATGCGTATATTCAGTAACGTTGGACACTAAATTTAGAACGCACAGATCATTATCCATGCGATGTAAGTGATCTTATAAATATACTCGCTGTAATTGGACCGATTTTTGCGTAATGATCTAAGTCCCTACGTGGAGATTCACAACCATCTCGTTAGGAAATCAGTCAGATGAGAAAAAAATCGCGATAACTTTTTATAATTTATCTAATTAGTATACTTTAAAAAAAGCTGGATAAGTTACTTTTGTCTGGTCCTTTCAGTAGGGTTTATCTAGATATAAAGTATTATAAACATGACAAATTATCAAAATAAAAAATCGTTAATTTACCTGTTTATGAACTTATTGGTGATCGCTTTCAGAAGGACTTTGAAGTTTCTGGCATAACTATACAGTACAAAGCCTTCTATGAACACACACACACACACAATATTTATGTCTATTTTCTTATCTTCACGACAAGTCTTTTACGTGTTAGGCAGAGAGTATCGAGCCAAATGGAATGGACCTTACAGACCTGCCTAGCTTCCTCTATATTCTTACTGTTTATACATATTAAAAACTTGTAGGTCGTCTTATTGTCTATTACATAGACATTGACAAAATAGTGTAAGTAACTAGAACCATAGAAGAAATAGATAATTTAAATTATAGCAGCAAATCCGAGAGCAACAATTAGTATAGACCAAGAAGCGCCTCGAGCTGCGCACACGCATGACAGCTGACAACAGTTTGTTTAGCAGTTCCACTTGCGTGCTGACTCACTCGACCAGTTTTAAAGATCTATTAAAATAGCGTATCGAGTTACTGCTTTCATAATTTAAAGTGTTCAAAGATATCTGTATATTATTTTTATGTTACGTTAGACATTGCCCGGCGCTTCTCCCACGTAGAGTTGCTAAATTTTATGTTATTCATCCAAAAGTTTTTTTTTTATCAATAAACAAACATACCAAACATTCATGTGATTAAGAATCTGGTCATTTTATTACAAGTTTAAGAATTACAAATCAGGAACATTATTAAAAATTTAAACTTTACAGGATGCCAGATTGTGCCCATTGTTAATGTTATAAATATAAATATTATACAAGTGTTATAAATGCGAAAGTTAGTGAGAATGGATGGACGCCTATTAATCTTTCACGTAAAAACTATTGAACGAATTTACATGAAACTTAACAGGAATATAGTTTTTACTTTAGGATAACACATATGCTATAATACAGAAAATGGTAATACTACAAAATAAACAATTGAATGCTCTGTACCAAGAGCACAATAACCTGAATGAATAATAAGGGCAGTCCTTCGACACTCATTAAGTATACTTTCATCTACTGTCTAAAACACAGATTTCTTTCCGTCTTTCCGTTTCTGTCTTTCCGTCTCCTAGAATATATGCTGTACTAGCAGTTGCCTGCGAAAGTGTGTACGAACACTTTGAAGTGACTTTTCGTGGTTAATGATGGGAACCAAAGATTTTCCTGCTGTAAAAGTTATCCTAAATGTTGACGCTGTACGCTACTAATTGGTACTATGTATAACGTACCTTTCAGTAATTTTTGAGTGAACAGGTACTTATACTGACAAAAAATGTTATTACCCTCGTTTTGGGTCATATCCTGTATACAATACGTAGCAATCATAGGTTTTAAACAAATATTTTACGTAGAGATTTAGTTTTGTTACTGTACGTATGTTATGTATATAAGTAAGTGCCTTTACACCCATATCCCCGAAGGGGTAGGCAGAGGCACAACTAGGTCACCCACGAGTAGCCGAAGACACTTAAGTCCCTCAATGAGATATGTGGCAAGCCTATCGGCAACCGAGCACATATCCAATCCCGAACAATTTTTTTATTAGAAAATTGTTAATACCACATTTTCTTTTTGTTGCCCGACCCGGGATTCGAACCCGAGACCTCATGAAGTCAAGTCCAACACTTGGACCGCTAGACCACAGGGGCGAATAGTTTATATGCATATTATATGGATTCAACAATACAATATTACAATATAAACAAGTCCAAAGTTCATTTTCGACTTTGTTGTGTGAATTCTAAAATGATAACTTATGACAAAACCGGCGACATTAAACTTGACAAATTCTACGAAACAGCATATAAAATGTTTTATTAAAACACAAATGTAGGTCATTTAAAAAGCCAATTATACATTTCATGTCGAAAAATGAAATGTTCTCAGAATTTGAGACAAATAACAAAAAGTTACTTGTTTGGAACTTACTTTTTAATTTTAATTAAGATTATGTGAGTATGGTGTAACAGCTGTAACACCATACTCACATGCACATTTGTTTTTTCCTTCATTTTGTTAATTTTGTTACTGAGGATTTTTTACTTTTTAATTATAATGTTAATTTACTTAAATTACTTTTTTAAGTAAGGATGAGAATTAACAAATTACTTCCTTTAGTATGTCATTGTATTATTTTTATCTATTTTAATTATAAAATTGTGTGTAAGATACAGAGAGAATTTTGAGAATAATTATGATAGTTTTGTTTCTTTTCCTGTCTAATTTTGATAAGACTAACAATTGAACATTAGATTTTCTGATCAAATTCATAACTAGATAGTGGAATGCTGTGTAGATCGCAAATTTTGTGAAAAAAAAAACTATAGTAAAACAGTATCTCCACGAATAGCCGAAGACACAAAGTCCTACAATGTGATAGGTGGCAAACCCATCGCCAACCGGTAACATATCCAAATCTCGGGCAACACAGTTTTTATTAGAGAACTTAACAAACACATATTTTTTTCTTTGATCGGACAAAGACCGATAAGGTCAGAGGATCGAACCTGGATCCTCATAAAGTCAATTCCAACATCAGACCGCTAGACCACAGGTGAAATTTGTATATCTGCCTTACCTATTGCTGCCGCAAAACTTCAGTTCTTTGAGCTGATGTGGATGAGATGGAAGTATATATAGAAAAACCTATATTTCACGAAGACCATACAAAATGCACTTGTGACAAGTCTATATAATACTAAAATGTATCACCGGATATACATTGGTCCATAATGTAATGAAACGGGACACATGCGCAGCAAGTTGTTTTTATTCCTCATATTCACACGATGTATTCCTCAGCTTTTTTTAAATAAACGTATATTATTCCTAAATTATATTAAATTTCAAATTATGAAGTAACAGTTAGAATATTAATTTCTTCAAATTTTTTTTCAGGAATACTCTTGGGTCTAAATTATAAGTTGCTCCTATGGCCTTCTATAGGCATATATAACATAGCTTTAGACCAGGCTTTAAGATGGCGACGCACACGTAATAATTTTTTTAAAGTATATGGCTATCTCTCACTTCAGAAGGATTAAAATACCATTAAATGTAAAAGCAACAAGTAAAAGTGAGTGAGCAATAAACAAGTTACTTGCAAGTTACCTTGGCGTAAACATGCGGATATAACGCGCCGGGCCCGATGCTCGAAAGTAAAGTGAAAGACGTACAGACGGGCCGACTTTATCTATATCTTTATTATTTCCCTCCAATCATTATTGAGATAATTGGCTATTAAGTTAATCGCTATTAACTTATTGACCGCCCCGTTGGTCGAGGGGTTAGCGTACAGACAATCCCTGGTCGGGAGACACATTTGTGTGATGTGGTGGACATATTTATATGTGTGCGTGCGTACGTGCATGCGTGTGTGTTTGTATCCCGGTGCCAAAAACACCGGTTTTGGTTGTCGTAAGCAAAACTGTCCAGACACTTTTCCTAAGATTTCAGTATTTTTTCTGCGAATTGTGATTGTATCACTTGAAGTTTACAAATAAATTAACTTATCATAAAATTTAAAATGATCAAAAATCCTTGACAGGAAAATATATCCGTTTTGTAGCTAAGAACCATTTCGAACTAGTTAGCTTTCAAACGAAACTTCGGCATTGTTATCAGTTCATCCGTTTAGGATTTATGATACAGACACACATGTGATAATCAACTTTTTATGTTTTTAAACGAAAGAATATTGAAATGAAAGTCGTTTATTAGTAGCGTTCGCCGACCTTTGGGCTGCTCAAATCTGAAAAAATATTTTAGAGACAAAGAGACACGTTGACCTTATTTTTCCGTCGTAGATTAAAAAAATAGTAATGAAATTCCGATAGTGCGGATATTTTAAAACGATCCCTACAATGTACAGACTTAATAAATATTCCTAGACAAGTTACACATATTGAATCTAACCCCAAAGTAAGCAAATTATATGCTTGTGTCAGTCTACGATACTAATGCATAGACAATTAATACTTATATGAATACCAGAATAAATTTAATAAACACTCAGACCCGGAAATGCAGACATTTAAATGTTCAACACACAAATGCCTGCCCCGTTCGGAATCGAACCCGCGCCCCACGGTTGATCGGTGTAGTTAGCCGTGTTCACTAACCACTCGACCAACGAGACCAACTAGTCGAAAGTTTGGTCTGCGTGAGTCCAATTTACCAAATTACATCGTGTCTCCGGCGGTGTTGAATTAACTAACAGTCAGGACTGGTGAGTCAGTGTCCATTTGTGACGTCACACTCTATTAGTGGTTAGAGGATACCGGCAAACTGGTTGAATCGCCTTTATTTTTCATCAACCGATTTCAAAAAAGGAGCAGTTCTTTGTCGAAGTTTTTTTAGATATGTTTATTTTTTTGCATTGTATGGAAATAAGCATCAAAGGCAAAGAAGCAGACGGATTTCCTAGTAGTAAGAAATTCACGACGCCTAGAGACATCAAAGGTCTCTGTCAAGATATTACCTGATTTCATAAAGTCGGGCTTAAATTATTCAAAATAAGCCATAAGTCTTCATTATCAGTTGTGTCAGGTTCTAACGTGAAGCGGCAGCATCATAAAGATCATCGAGCGAGATTTGACAGCATCGAGAAAAAATACGATACACTAATTTCATCGTTAATACTTCACTTGTGCATAAGAAATTAACAAAATTATTTGAAATGCCACTAAAGTTCGTTTACTCAATGTGAACATCAAGTGATGAATCATCAACTATGAATGAAAAAACTGCATTCATCTTTTCTCATGATCCCGCCGAATTCCTTTGGTAGATATGTTTTCCTGTTATCTAGCCACCTCGATTTATTCGGAAACCTTTAGTTCTGCTTGAAAAGCTGTCTGCCTGTCTGCTTGATACCTATCAACAAATACTGATAGTTTCTGATGATAGGTATCAGGAGAAATCGCTAATATTCTTGGAATTATATGTAGGTGGCAATTTTGTTGTGCAAGTGCAAAGTTTAGTGAGTAAACTTATTTTAAGTTATCCTTAGCTCTTTTCAATGCTAATAAAAGATAGAGATAAAACATGTTTAGTGATGTCAGATTAGTTTGTACATAACATTTATACAGACTTTCAATCTATTCCTAGGAAAACTTTAATTAAAAACGTTAGTAACTGAGATGACCGGACTAATCTCACGTGACTGAAATGTTACTTCTCTTTTCTTTTCGTTTCATTGGGAAAAGATAGAATACACTTAGAATAAGTTTAGTTGGTGTTCAGCAGAATTTAGTTAGCAGACTAAAGTATTTTTAATATATGTATTATTTTTTTAATTATATTGTCGACTTGTAACAACAACTTTGTCAAAGAAACATAAGTTGAACCGGATACCTACCTTATACACCTAAACATGACAATGACGAGGACTTTAATGAGTCAGTATTTACAAAACTACACAATCTTAGAACTCTAGAATAAAACTGAATCCTATTTGATTATTAGATCATTTTTCAAATCACTTGGCCAACGTGTCGGGCGGTGATTATCAAAGCATTAAAACCGGTCTTGTGAATAATATTCCTCCATTTGTCCGTAACAAAATGTTAATGAAGCATTAACTTTTTACAAATAACTGTAATTAATTGTACCTCATTATGTATTCGTTTCTGCCAATTGGCAAACATCTCATAAACTCCACACCATATTTGGGACTAGATCAATTTCAGTTATTTGTCCCAGTATTTGTTTTATTGCTTGTATATACCTGCTTTTTATGGAAAAACCCTTAGAGCTTGAATTGCTCAAGAGCGTTGTGTAAGAGCTACGATGCTACGTTTTTATGATAAAACCATGAATCTTATAAAGCAAGATGAAATTTTAAAACTATCCAGACTAATGTTTTACTGAGCTTTACTGTACTCAGTTTCGTTGCGACGTTTTAATGTAAAAGAGAATTAAACATTTATTTGGTTTAGTGTAGAGGTCCTAAGCCAAGATCAAAAAGCTACAGCAAAAATGTTTCATGTATTTTACTTTACTTTTCTCGGAAAATTAACTGCTTAAAACTGCTAAAGCTTAAGAAAATTGGAATTTTAAATTAATTACAGATAGCCAAAAACAGATTTCCATACGTAGAATAAAAATAAAAGAAATAAAAGTACTATAATGGTATATTCAAACTTGAGGTACAAAAAATGAAGTTAGTAATAATTTTGTATTTAAATTTGTTATAATTCGTTGACCTGGCTTTTTGTTTGTTGGTTCTGGTTTCTGGTTGGCTTTATTATGATTACTTTTGTTGAGTATTTAAATTCAAATTCATTAATTTGCAAATAGGGTGGCTAAAGTACAAAGTCTTACATGCAAATCTTATTAAAAGTTGTAGCCTATTTTCAAGATTAACATAATACAAAATGACAGAATAAAATAGTTCTAAAAATCAACCTTATAATTAACTTTGTTCATGATTTAAGCAAGTTTTGCTTATATTTATTCATCATAGCCATTGTGTATGTGTTGTTTGGCTTTATTTATGTGATGTTATTTGTTTTGACGTCGACAAGTACATTTTACTTCGAATGTACATTATAGACAAACTGTTTCCCCGCGTACAACAGTTAAGATTTGTAAATTAACTTTCATGCTTCATTATAGTCCTTTTGGGGTTGGTTTTTGAACTCGGGCTTTTAACTAAACACATGTCAAATTTTATTAAAATCTGTCCAGCGATATAGCCGTCAAAGCGCAACAGCCTGTCTTTTGAATTTATTGTATTAGTATGGATTATTGGTTACCTCTATAAAAATATATTATCTAAGGGACAGTATCAATATATGAGCTAATTATAGCGCTCGAAAGTGGTTCAAGTTCTCAGCCTCACACATCTGGTGATTCACACAAAAACTGCACTTTATAAATGTCAACTTGTATTCGAAATAAGAGCTAGAATACTTGTTAAACTAGTTCAGGTCTGTACATTTTAAATGAATGCCTAACCGACCTGGCTTAAATGTAGGTCGGTGATAGGACAAAGTCTTTAGATCGGTTTGAAAGACGCTTCATTATGTTAGTATGTGCTATTACGTTACATTCACGGCTAACTTAATAGCATGTGTTAATATTTCGCATTAAGATAGTTGATGTGAGGTCTCACGCTATTCTTAAACCGACATCTGGAGGAGAGGAGAAAGTCGGAGGTTAGGTATTCTACTTCTTATTTTTATGTATGTTAAAAGTTTTCTGCGTCATTTTTGAACCAATTTTAGAAAGTGGTACGCTCAGAATTGATCACTGTGCCATCAGGTCGGATGATGGAATTTCAAGGAAGTTGAGGAAAATACTCAATGATTATTGATGTTGAAGTCGGTTTTCTGCTCTTCTATCATTATTTTTACAGTTTTATGTTACAGTCTATTAGTTCGGGAACCATCTAATGAGTATTAATCAGGTTTTCCTTGAAAAAGAATTACAAATATAAAATTTAAACTAAATAAATACCAACTTCTGGCCTTGTATCCGAAGTGGTAGGCAGAGATATTGGTAGGGCACTCTTTGACTATAATATAATAATAATAATAATAAATATCTCTGGACAAGTTACACAAATTGAATCTAACCCCAAAGTAAGCAAATAAAATGCTTTTGCTATGGGTGTTAGTCCATGATTCTAATACTTAAAAATACTCAAATAGATACGAGAATAAATTTAATAAACACCCAGACCCGGAAATGCAGAACATCTAAATGCTCATCACACAAATGCCTGCCCCCGTCGGGAATCGAACCCGAGCCTCGCAGTTGGTCGGTGTAGTTAGGCGTGTACGCTAGCCACTCGACCGACGCCGACATTAATTCCTACAATGTGATTGGTGGTAAAAACTATCGCCAACCGTGGACACGTCTAAATACCGGCAACTTTTTTTTTTGAAAATTGAAAAAGTACGTTTTCTTATGGTTGCCCGATCCGGTAGTCTACATTATTACTAGGCCACAGAGACGAAATGTATGTTATGTTTAATCCATCTTAATTATAAATCTATCTTAATTATATATTAGAAAGAAACGTGAAGATTTAATGCTGTCGAGCAAAGCCTCGGACATCGGCTAGTATAACATAAAATAACACGCAGAAAGCTTTCTGAAATTCAATTATGAGTCCCCAACTCTCATCTTCAATACGTGTCGGGAGAAAAATCTTTTATTATTATATTTTCTTTAAAAATCAACCTTAACGCTGATGTAACAGCTCCGCCAGTGTACGGAGACCCTTACAACGTATTTATAAAGTCGTTTTCAGGGAGGGACCACGACCCCATTAGCCAAATTGCCGCAACTGAGTATTTGGTTTCACATAATGGTACCGCTCAACTTGTATTTCGGAGATATCAAATATGTATGCTCTGCCATTGTGATATCATCTTTTGAGGGTGATAATTTGGTGAACTCCGCTGGAAACCGTCATTGTGACGTTGTGCTATACCTGAAGATGAAGCCAGAACGGATGTTAAAGTTTTAGTTGATGATGTAGTGCTAGAACTAGTAAATGGAGCGTTGGGTAAGCTATTTCAAAGCGAGGTTTTGAGTCAAAGTGCAAGGTTGAGTCAAAAAGTCTAACTCGCTTTGCACTTTTTTTTTAATGATATTGGAAGGCAAACAAGCAGACGGATTTCCTGATGGAAAGAAATTCACGCCGCATAGAGACACCAAAGGTGGTAATGGTGCGTTGCCAACCTGAGGCCAGGATGTTAGGCCTCGAGCAAAAGGAAGTTTACCGGCTACCTTAACCTCCGAACTGGCACACGTCATGACGTTATGGCGTTATGGCGGCAGGAATAGATAAGGCGGTGGTACTGATCCGGGCGAGTCGCTGCTAAACTCTACCACCTAGTCAGATGTCACGGTGTTAGTGACGGTGAGCCTATGCTCGCCTTTTACGAGCTGCCTGGCAAGGAAGGCAAATGGTATATTCTACAAAGGAGCCCGGACTTACACGGGGACAAATTTTGTGCTTATCCCAACGTTGCCATATAACTACAACAACGATAACCAAATAACTACAACAACGTTGGTATAATAATATGTCAGAAAAAGCATGAGAGTAGGATAAATGTGAAAATATGTGGTGTTACGCTCGTTGACCGCATACGTAACAGTGAGATCCGAGAAAAAATAGGATTGAAAAAAAAGTGTTAGTGTTATAATGAGATGCTCCGCTGGTTTAGAAAAAGGTAATGAATGTGGAGGAAGCCAGGCGGGCCTGTCAGGATCGTGAGGTTTGGCACTTGATACTCTGCTTACTATGTAAGGGAATTGGCGTGAAGTTATGCATGTTTTTATGTATGTATGCTGTAGTTACGTAACAGAATGGCTTTGAGAGAAACTGACGAAAACAGGTGGCCTCTGTTAGTCATGCAATACTCGTGTTTTGATTAGTTGTCTCACTTTCGTAACATGCTCTATAGCTACTTGCTAATGGGTATGATCGATTGCGTTCCCTGTCTTGTAGCGTTACTCTTAAATCTCGCTGCATTCATTCATTCATTCATTCATGCATATTGGAAATTGGAATTGGACATATCATTTTAGATACGCTTAAACAGAGTACTAGCGGATTATAAACTTTAGCTTAAAAAAAATCTATGGATCCGATAAAATACTTGTTTGTTAAGAAAATAGTATTTTTTCCGTGTTGGTCCGGGCTTCATTGCAGAGAAGACCATCTGCTTTACTGCCAGGCAGCTCGTAAAAGGCGAGCATAGGCTTACTGACACTAACACCGTGGCATCTAACTAGGTGGTAGAGTTTCGCAGCGGCTTGCCAGAGGATAAGGCAGCCAGTAAACTTCTTTTGCTTAAGGCTTGACATCCCGCCTCAGGTTGGCAGCGCACCATTACCTTCTTTAAATCCGTCTGCTTATTTGTCTTCCAACATAAATCTGAATGTTAATAATTCATTCGAACCTGCTAACCTGACCACTGAAAGTTTATGGTGCGTTTTCCATCTAAAGCTGGGATCTCACACCTAATTGCAGAAGTTTACTGGCGACCTTTCGCTGTAAGCCGGAAAACAAACAACGAACTGGCCGGCAAAAGTTAGGCCTATTGTTGAACCATTCATTGTATACGCACTTGAGTTTCCCAGTATCGCAGGTTGCTGGTCTTTGACGCGCTTCATTCATAAACCGCGAAATGAAAACCATTTTACGAATAATGTGACGTTTGGCGGTCAATCTCGTGAACATTTGACCTGGATTTGCTGCAAGTCGATGACCGTGTCATTGATTATGACGCAATGACATATTTGCGATGTGACGCGTGTTGTGTTTGTGACGCATCGTCTTTGCATTCGTGTTGTTTTTTTTGTATGTCCAGTAGTGATGAGCTCGACGGTCTTGTTTGCTTAGTTTTGATCAAATACCCATCTTCTTTTATGATATTGGAAGGCAACCAAGCAGACGGATTTCCTGATGGTAAGAAATTCACGCCGCCTAGAGACACCTAAGGTGGCAATGGTGCGTTGCCAACCTGAGGCCGGGATGTTAGGCCCTTAAGTAAGTTTACCGGCTACCTTACCCTCCGAACCGGAACACGTCATGACGTTATGGCGGCAGGAATAGGTAAGGCGGTGGTATCAATCCGGATGAGTCGCTGCGAAACTCTACCACCTAGTCAGATGTCACGGTGTTAGGGACGGTAAGCCTATGCTCGCCTTTTACGAGCTGCCTGGCTGGAAGGCAGATGATCTATTCTGCAAACAAGCCTGGACCAAAATCTGAAGGCAAATAGGGATTCCATTTTTATATACTGTGCAACTTATGCGAGGGATTTCCATGATTGAAATTGACAAAGAAAGATTCGAATTCTTGTATTATTCCTAACACTGCAACTCCGTTTTTTATTAAAAAAATGAAGTTTTGATATTTACATACATATTTTTTATGTTAATAGACAACGAACCTTCCATGCGTTTATTGATGGTAAGATTATATTATGATGGCCTATAGACACCATAGATGTTGTAGGTCGGGGAAATAAGAGCAATTGTGCATGTATGTCGGCTACCCCAACTTCCGAACCGGAACATTATATAGTTATATCTCCTACGACAAAACAACATACAATAAGAAAATCAAAAATCAAGTTAATCAAACGAAAATCAAAAACATTAATGTTTCTTTATACCTAAATGTTATTTTTTTAATAATCTATATATATGCATATACAAATGTATCCCCGTTTCGCGTGGTCATACTACCACGCCTGAACGGATAGACTAATTGATAACATTTTTTTATTGTTTTTTTTTTTGTTTTTTTTTTGTTTCTTTTATTGTCAGGAGAAGGATCATATTAAGAGAAAACCAAAAAAAATCTGTGAAAATTAGTCTCCAATGGTAGTAATTTTGTTAAGCACTCACTGAGCTAAAGTTTGACGATGATGATTGTAATGTTTGAAGTTATTGCTGTCTTCTTTCAACGAAAGTAGTAGAAACAGAATATCACTTTTATTGAAAAAAGACAAGCCCGCTGAGTTTCTTTCGCCGGATCTTCTCAGTGTGAGGCCGCGATTCCGATCCGGTGGTAGTTTAAAAAAAATGTCGACGCGCACAAATAGCACTTGTGTGGTTCAAGTGAATAAAGATTTTTCTGATTCTGATTCTGATTGCTGTCAGATTAGTCTGTACACAATATTTTACAAACGTTTAATAAACTGCGAAAACGTTAGTTAAAAACATCACAATTTGACATATCCGGACTAATCTAAACTGTTCCATTTCTTTTGTTTTTGTTTCACTTGAAAAAGATAGCATGCATCTAAAATAAGTTTACTTTGTGAACAGCAGAATCACCACCATTAACGAATATTGATGCTACGGTATCTTAGCTTCGAATAACGCATTTGGTTATATTAATGTTTAGTTATAATATCTGGATGGCT
Organism: Calephelis virginiensis; assembly: GCA_002245475.1. Lineage (NCBI taxonomy): Eukaryota > Metazoa > Arthropoda > Insecta > Lepidoptera > Riodinidae > Calephelis > Calephelis virginiensis. Next base: position 549,338 of record NJDC01000112.1, read on the forward strand.
GAGCTTTGCACGGTATTTTTTTAAATGATTCCTAGATCGATTTATCGCCCCCGATACCCCCTAATTATATACTAAATTTCATGAAAATCGTTGAAGCCGATTCCGAGATTCCAATTATGTATACAAGAATTGCTCATTTAAAGATATAAGATTAAGATAACCGTTTTTTTTAATTGGATTTTTTGTGGGTATTTTATACCTTAAATTAGCGATAATGAGGTAAATTTGCTTAATTTCTCATAATATACGAAAATGATACCAATCGTGAACTCGTTAATTATCCCATTACAATTAAATGCTAATTATAAGCACAAACAAAAGACAAGATACTTAAATATACAGTAAATTGTTGATTTCCGCTTATTGTTTTTCTTTGTGTATAAAAACATCCTCATGGCAATGTTATGGTAGAATATTTTACTGTAATTATAAAATATCTTAAAAAAAATATATACTCAACAAAAAACTATAACCTGTTACCTTTTGAAATCGTGATGTATATATTACAAATGGAATGTTAAGTCGGTATTATTGTATTTTTTCGTTGTATTATATCATCAGACGTCAAGGTGGTGGAGGCGAGTAAGTATAGCAGTAGTACTATTTAAATTATGCGCTTCGGTTATATTCGTCAATCTTCGGAAATCCGAATGTATTTTAAAGATATCTATATATACATATAATATATACTAGCTGACCCAGCAGACGTTGTTTTGCTACTTTTTTTAATGTGATTTTAGTAAAAAAAATTGGGTTGACTCACCCTTGTTTCTTAGGGGTATGAAAAATAGATGTTGGCCGATTCTCAGACCTACTCAATATGCTCACAAAATTTCACGAAAATAGGTCAAGCCGTTTTGGAGGAGTTCAATCACGCACACCGTGACACGAGAATTTTATATATAAGAAAGAGTTGTTATTACATATTAATCATTTCGCTTAAATTTAGATTAGGTCAGGCAATTTAAAAATGATTGTACAAAGTGTAAAAAAAAGTAAAACGTGTAAAGCCGAAGCGCATAATTTAAATAGTAGTACTATACCACCGGATTCCGTTTTTCTACTCGCCATTGCTATATTTCGCTTTGGGGAGTAAGATGGCTGGTGACATACGCTAAACGTTTAAATAATTGTTATGAGATAAGAACGCACTTTTAACATCTTTAAGGATTATACATGTGACACATATATGTCCTACCAACGACCGATCCGTTTGTTTGTATGTAATAGCCAGATTAATTTAAAATTCAACAACCCCGAAAAACATCCATCTCTAATGTAGCTAAGAACCATCTCGACCATGTCAGCTTTCAACCAAAAAATGGCATGGAAGTAGGTCTATCCGTTCAGGATTTATGATGCCACAAACAGACACATAGAGATGTCGAACTCATGACAACCCTCTTTTCCCGTCGGGGTTAAAAAAGGCTTTGAAAATATAGTAACTGCTATAAAACATATTTAAAAGGAAGAGAGGTCTTCGACATCCATTTCTTAAGTGCCAACTAACTTAAGTACTAACTTTTAGAATTCATAACACGCAATAAAGGATAGAATTATAAGTGATACGTAAAACAGTACGAGTGTTTTAAAAATATGAAATCATTTTAAAAATATGAATATTTGGAAGTTTTGTCAGGGGCCGACGATGGAAAATATCAAAAAAAGAATAGAAGGTTTCAACCACATAGTCTTAGTCACGGTCATAGTGAGAGGTTACGCTCGCTTTTTACAATTTGATTGGCGGTGAAATTGTCGAGTTCATTAAAATATCGGCAATATTGCAGTGTTTATTATTGCGGGTAGTCAGTCTCTTGGACACGCGCCAGGGGATCAAGTGAGTCAGTGATACAGGGAATTCCTTCACTAGAAATATAGCTGACGATACTGCGACAGGATTTAATGGTTACAGTTGTTTTACATTCATGTTGTATAGTACTTAGTCAAGGCATAAGTCCTGTCACACGATAAAAACTTTTCAATTATAAATGCTGGCCACAAAAATGTTTCTTAATTAGAATTTAGAATATTTTATGAAAGTAAAAGAGTAAACGTAATTAACATAAGAGGGCACGTTTTATTCAGTTGGTTTTGATAAATAAACTAGCGGCCCGCACCATAGACGAAGATTATCTCTTACCATCAGAAGAGCCGCCTGCTTGTTCACCAATTTTTTAGCCGACTCCAAAAAAGAGATGGTTTTCATTTCGACTGTATGTTTTTTTGTGTGTAACTCAGCAAATAACCAACATATTATTTTTACTTAGTTTAGAACAGCCTCGTTCGAACGGTATATTCAACGATTTATACACTATTTAACAGGGAAATTTCTAAGATGAGGGTTATTAAAATTTGAAGAAGGTGCCATCAAATTGGCATCGAGGTATTTGTGTTGTCAACGGAAAGTGATGATTGCTTCATGGGTAGGACCACTTGCCAATGATTCCATTAACAAAATCTACCATTAACATTGCAAGTTTAAACCTTAAACATCTAATTATGTTCTGCCTTTTGCTCGTAGTGTGCTTACCACACTGGCTCTTTAGTTAGGAATTCTCTTCAATCTAATCACATTAGCTAAGTGATAGACATCCGTGAGGTTTTCACAGCGTCCACAATACGCCATTATTTCAATTTTACGGTCATATTGCGAAGTTTTTTCGACATGAAATATGATTTTAGACGTCGACAGTTTCCAATTTCACCACATCATTTATCATGCTTGTAACAGGACTAGTTGATTATCGCAGTCTCATCCGTTTTTAATGTAGTTTTATTATCAACAAAAACTGTATCTATGACATAAAAAATCTTATTATTTTTTACATACTTAGAAAAGTATTTTTTACATTACCAAAGCTATTTGTGGTATTTATTTGACATCTTTTTTTATTATTTTTTTCACTTAACTCATAATAACCATTTTTGAGACAAACAGCCTGTCCCGGATTCGCATGGGTGTTCATTTTTTTCTGGTAATGGCTAATGCTTAGTTTGGAGGCTATTAAATTCCTTACTGTGTTCAAAACGCACAGGGAAACAACCATTGTCCCTTAGAATTACGTTAGTTCCGAACGAAACCCAACGCGTTGTATTTGACTAAAATGTTTAAATTTTCGCAGTAAACGCGGTTTGTGTTAAAAGGCGAAACTTACCCCGAGTGACATCGAGTTCATTTAAATATGTCTTTTTTTATCGGGATATGAGTTGTGACACAGGGCGGGGGCATTATTCCTTTTTTAGTTTTTAACATTACCATAATATTACCATTACTCTTAGATGTCTAGGAACTGCCTGATTTCCGTTTATAGGTTCAATTGTTATTGAGGTTTCGTAATTATACTTATTTATTTTCTCTAATGTATATTCGATGTAGGAATACAGAAGGATATTTATAGGGATTTCTGTAATTACTTCGTTTCTTACTTCAAAACCTTAAATGTACACAAAAATACTTCCAATTTTTATAAAGCGATTCAAGAAATGTTGATTATCCCTGTTTTGTGCTCTAAGTTCAATGATACGCGTTTGGAACAGACTATAAATAAATATAAATATATATTTTTCCTCTTCGTAAGATTACATTGTATATAATACATATTAATGAGTGGTGAGCATGTAATTATTGTATTTAGCATCAAGGTGACTAAGAACTGCATTCAAGCGACCCCTAGCTCTCAAAACGTGAACCCACCAATAGTATAGAAGTCGAAGACATTATTATATTTTAGGAGGAATCCACTATCTCACCTATTCCTGTCGCCATCATGATAGTGTGTTCCAATCAAGAATATGGACAGTGTCGCACCTATAATGTCTATTGTGTCTTGAAGCCGCGTTTCTTTCATTCCATCGAGAGAGATCTTTACTCGTTCGTAAAATTTTTGGTGGTAGTAGCTTAAAGTCCGATTAAAATTTAGGATATATTTTACATCGGGAGAGTGTCCGTCATTAACCACGAAATTACTTTAACGCGTGTACATTAGTACTATTTTAATTATGCGCTTCGGCTATATTCGTGAAGCTTTAGAAATCCAAATGTATTTTAAAGATATCTAGAGTTGTTATTACACATAATTAATCGTTTAGCTTGAATTTTGATTAAGTGAGCCGATTTAAAAATAAAAGTAAAAGTGTGAAAACAGTAAAAGTGTAAAGCCGAAGCGCATAATTTAAATAGTACTGTACGAAGCTGAAGTCGCGGGCAACAGCTAGTCTATACATATAATAAATCTGTAGAAGCGTCAATTCTGTACATTGAAAATATTGAAAAATAAATAGCAGGGTCTGTTACTGGATCAATACCAAACTCAAATATGTGATTAAAATTTTTTCTGTCTGTCTTTGTGTTCAGACATCACGTGAAAACTAACGGTTCGATTTCGATGAAACTTGGTGTAATTATACCTTAATATCATGGGCATAAAATGGGATACTTTTTGTCCTGGAAAAATACGTAGAAAAAAAATAAATCTTAATTTTTCAGTTTTATCACGCGAAGACCGACATCCCCGCGGACGGAGTCGCGGGCGGAAGCTAGTAAACAATAAAAAGAAACTCTTGTTGTGATGAAATTACTCAGCAACAAATATCACAACTTCAACACACGCATAGTTGTTGCATTCCAGGAAAAAACGAATATGTCCGTCCGTTTTCCGGTTATTGTTTGACAGCAGTTCCATCAGTGTTGTACCCACAAAAAACATTGTTCATTGATTACCCAGAAATGCATTCATCATTGTTACCACCAAACGAAAACACCTGTTAGTTTTTTACCTATATACTTGTAGGTATATTGTATTTCCTAATGTGTTTGATTAGGGAATATAAAAAGTAAATAAGTATCTTCACGCCCATATCCACGAAGGGGTAGGCAGAGACACAACCAAGCCACCCACGACTAGTCAAAGACACTAAGTTCCACATTGTGATAGGTGGCAAGCCTATCGCCAACCGGGCACATATCCAATCCCGGGCAACGTTAATTTCATTGCAAAATTGAAAATATACATTTTCTAATTATATTTTTTTTGTTGCCCGACCTGAAAATCGTACTCGGGACCTCAGGAAGTCAAGTGCTATGCCGGACCGCTAGATCACTGAACACCGAGCGATAGGAAACACTAACATATTGGGGGCATTGATGTTTATTTCTGAATGTAAAAGATATTACTTATGACATTACAGACCTAAGAACACTCGCGAAAAGAATATTTTAAATTCATTTTTGTTATTTGTATAATTTGGGTGTAGACAGATGTTCTATGCCTACAGGATTTGCTTTTTTATTTAGTTTATCTGAACTACATATATGAATATTGCAGGGACAGTGTTTGGCTATTTTCGTTTTTTCATTTATAATTTCCAAAACGATGAGGTTAAGAAGCTTGACAAATGACAAAGACATACCATATTCAACTTAGTAACTCACCATATTAATATTTGGTGTAAATGTGTATATTTCTTGCCATCACAAATTGATTCCACTGTTTGACTTTTACGTATATAAAAGTTGTTAAATATTAATTACTAGATGTTTGCCCGCGACTTCGTCAGTGTAGAAAAGATTGTCATACAAACTTACATCCCTTATAATAGTCCTTAGAGGGTTGGTTTTTTTAAAAAAGTATTTCTGTTTGAAATTAAAATTGGGAATTACTTTTATGCATAGTAAATTTCATAACAACGAAAAAGCAATAGACAGACGACTTTCGCATTTATAATATTAGTATCTTAATATCCCTTGTCTCTTACCCCAAATAGATGAATTCACGGAATAGTAATGCCACCATAGGTATTGAAAAGGTCTGCCTAATGTGGCATCACAGGAAGTTTGTACTGAATCACCGGATATTAGATACTTTTGTATAAACATTATATTGTGTGCTACTGAGTCACTCTTTGGAAAAAAATACTGCAGTTATTTATAGATGTACCAACTTAACCCGTGACTTGTCTCACTTGGGAGTTAAGATGTCGTTTACCGAGTTAAACTCGTTTCGATGAAAACAAGAAGCCTATATTTTAGTTTATAACTTCTATTGAAAGTTCCATTGAAATTGATTTAGCTGTTCTAATGATTAGCCCTGACAAAAAGAATTAGACTGTTTTTTTTTAAAGTAATATTTACTTGTAATAAGTATGTTTCCAATGCTTGTATTGCCCTTCTAATACTAAAATAGCTTATTTTAATTTATCACTCATTTATATTCTTACGAATCGACAACTGAAAGCGTGTATAACGTTAACGCGCGTTAACTACACATAAAATAATTATCAAATACACTCTCGAGCAAACTTATACTCGTTATCTCTATCTCGTTTTTGTTTCCACTTGAAACCGTAACGCAAATATTGTCAATCGTTTTTTTGACAGTTCTCGCTCTCAGCTATTGGAACCTTTCGATTAGTCAAGGGTCAGTTTTCGAATAGACTGCTTTCAAGTTGAATTGACGTGATCGAAGTTTCCAGTACTATTGCATACACAATATATACTGTGTATGATACTTTACTATAAACGGAAACTGTATTTGTATACTATATTCGTGTTTTCTACGTTGCTATGTCGTCAAGGTGTAGTACCAGTCCGTAGCACGGTACGAAAGTTGTTGACCTGAAGATGTTAAGTCAAAGAATTATTTTGCGATCTAGACAACCTTTTGGCATCTTTCAGGTCAAAGGTACACTCTGACAGTAAATAATAAGCTCTACATTTACTGTCGTTTTTGTTTAAGCATCATAAATATGTATACTAGTGTACTAAATCGTTCATTCACAAATTGTTAATAATACAACCATCAAAGTTGCTGATGAAGCGTCTTTTGACGCAAAAAGCATTTCCCTAAGTGACCAAGCCCACTTAAGAGGTTTATTTTTCATTTATTTAATCCGAACCTGGCATAAAAAATGTTATAATGTTATTATGTATCCTAACATGTTATCCTAACATTTGTCAAGACTTCTAACTGCATTAAAATTGGAGTAACTTCAGTGCAACTGTTTGTTCGGACGTTATTATTTGTGTGGAAATTCTTATCTCCGAAATGGTGGTTTAAACGGGCTTAAAAGATTTTAGCCTAAAACGAGGTAGATTATATGTATTGGTTAATTCTGTTGCACACTTTTCTAAACTAGTTTTAAGTTATTGCTGTTTTCTTTTAACAAAAAATAGAAAGAGATAAAACACGTGTAGGGCAATGAGATTACTCGTAGTTTGTGTAACATTTATATAGGTGTTTAATCTTTTCCTCGGTAAAAGTTTTTTTCGCCACAAGTTAACATGTCCGGACTAACCTGACATGTCTAAAATGTTCAATCTCTACTATTTTTGTTACATTTGGTAAAATATGGGATACACCGAAAATAAATTTAGTTTGTGTTTAGCAAAATTGGCACCAATATAAAATTACGGTACGGTCTTCAGGTGTGGAGTATGGGTGTGAAACTGCCGGGTTTGAAAATGTAATTAGATAAAACGGTGCACCAGTCTCCTTGACGACATATGGAAAGGCATACCTATTATGCCAACGATGTAGCCAGTGTAAGCATAATCCTTACGTCCGCTACATAAACAGCTGTACTAATTGATTACATTGAATTGCATATGAGATGATTCTGCATATAAAAACAAACCGACACACTTGTTTTGTTGTCAACAGTTGTATTTAAAATGGACGTTTTATTGTTTCTTTAACGTCTACATGTTATATTGTCTGTGCAATGGAGATACTGATGAAGATATATTTACTAAGTACAGTAAAGCTTCTGAAGTTTTACATTTTTAACCGACTCTAAAAAAGGAAGAGGTTCTTAATTCGAGTGCATGTTTTTTTTATTTTCTTTTCGTATGTTTGTTACTTGACTACCTTGCCAATGGTTCTTTTTTGAAAGATAGGTCATGACTACCTTGCCTATGGTTCTTTTTTGAAAGATTGGTCATGACTACCTTGCCAGTGGTTCTT
>NJDC01000112.1:563029-581977 GCA_002245475.1 Calephelis virginiensis
TTTCATTTTGTTATATTACAATTTTTATTTTGTTTTTTATTACCTACCATTTTGATTACTATGGTTAAGTTTCTTGATATTTACTTCAAGTGATATATATGTACTCATCCAGCTTAAACGTCCTTGAGTAAATAACTTAGATTTTTAGTTTGTGTCTTTTAAGTCAAAAACTACAAAATGCATTTATTATTTTTATTTACTGCCCCAAAAATATTGCAACTTACATTTTTAGTTTGTTTTGTTGATGTTATAAACTTCAAAATGCATTTATTATTTTTATTTACTGTTTCAAAAATATTGCGAAAAGTGCTTTAAGGGGCCATGTATGCTAAAATACGTCAGCAATATACTGTTTTTTTCATACAAAGCAATTATGGATCTTGGCGACAAAAATACACAAGATTAACATTAATATGCTTTATAAGTCTAGTGTTTCCAAAACACGTTTCATTTCACTTTGCTCGATAGAAAAAAATCAAAAAGTTAACCCTTTTTTGAAAGCAAAACCAAACTGTCTACTTCAATTATGAAAATATCGACACCAGATTTAACATAAACATAGATAAGTATTATACCTAAAAGATAACTGTTTCAGTTTTTATATTTTTTTTCAAATTACTTTTATAGTGTCAAAAATAGTGATTTGGCGCTTAAGACATTTACTATATTTCATAGTAATCATGGAACGACTTCTCAGTCTTCTGGCTGACTAAGTATGGGGCCTTAATGTCTCTATCCTCCACAGTTTAAACCTTTTTAAAAATAACTGTTGACCGCGACTTTCTACATGCGTTGAAGTGACTTCTTTTGGTTAGTGGTGGGAACGAATGCTTTTCCCGCAGTAAAAGGTATAGTAAGTTTTACGACTGCACAAAATTAAAAAAAAATCCGTTGTCGTTTTTGCAAGAAAAGTGAACGAACAAACCGACACAAATTGTAATAATCAAATTGTAGCAAACATTGCTGTTAACATTTTTTTCATATACTCATTACTGTTTTATAATATTATTTATTACATTAATTCATACAAAATCCATGTAGGTACATAATTTTAATTCAATACATACAGTATTGAATTATCCAAGTAAATAAAATATTATATAGAAAAGACGATCAGTCTCCGAAAATAAACAAATGAATAACAAACATACATACCTCTTGCACGAACTTTTCGTGCCTTCGAACATTGCTTTTAAAAATATTTTACGTACAGATTTAGTTTTGTGACTTTTATTGCATGTATATATTAAGGTACCTGTATTTGCCCAAATCTGGTATTTCGTACTTAGCGTTAACAAAATTTGTTTGATCTGTAACTGTTTATCATAAAGTTAATATTGACGCTGTGGAAAAACATGTTATCCATTATTTTTTTCTCATTGTTTATTTACGCAATGAACGAACAAATGTAAAGACATACCTGTGGGAATAGATTTTTACGACCGTCTTGGTCGAGGGGTTAGCGTACACGCCTAACGCGACAACTGCGAGGCTCGGGTTCGATTCCCGACGGGGACAGGCATTTGTGTGTTGGATGTGTAGATTATTTTTTCTAGGTCTGGATATTTATTAAATTAATGTTAGTATCTATTAAAATATTTCTGTGTATTGCTGTAGTTGACTAACTCCATTAAGATTGCTGTAATATTTGCTTAGTTTTGAGGACTTGATTCAATTGGTGTTATTTGCTTACGGATGTTTATTTTATTCGTATCTCATACTTTTTATGTATCAGATTACTTATTGCAAGACAAAAAGATTACCTGTGTGTAGAAAATACAAGCTGCTTGTGTTTGTTAAAGGTTAAGTACACCTTATCATTTATTCCGAAACAAGACAATTGCGAGCACTGACATTTTGAAAGGAATTAACGAGGTGGTTGAAAATCCGTCTTTGATTAACTGTACCACGTAACCGTGGTCACGGTGTTAGTGACGAATACCTAAGCTCGTCTCATTCGAGCTGTTGAACAGTTCGCTTTTATTCTTGAACTAGCTGTTTCCCGCGACTTCGTACACACGTTGATGTAACTTTTCGTGGTCGTGACAAAATCGGAAGATTTTTTGCAGTAAATGGTATCAAAAATGTTGACCCGAGCTACTAGTTACTGCTACACATATTTTGGTGAAAATCTGTTCAATAGTTTGTAAGTGAAAAGTGAACAGACAAACATACAAAAAAATTATAGGTTATCTTCGTTCTGAGTTCTGTATTTAATATACTACTCTTAGCAATATTTTCTTTAAAACATGTTTTATGTATAGATTTAGTTTTATTACTGTTTTATTATATGTACCTATAGATAAAATCCCGGAACCAACACTACGAAAAGCGTCGATTACTCTCCTGTATTTATTATTAAGTCTGCAAAGATAGTGGTATTTGGCATTCGATACTCTCTGCCTACGTACATACATACATACCTTCACACCAAGTCCTTTAACGAAGTAGGCAGAGAGTGTCAAGACCCAAACATCACGCTTTTCACATTCACTTTTATTACCCTTTTCATACAAACATCGCACACACACCATACACTCCGGTTTCGGAGACTCTTGATACTATCTTATGTATATAATTATTATTTTAAAATGTTTCAAAAATACCTGTCACAAGTCTCACTTGATGGGTTTTCTTACTGAGTGAATGTATTGGGTGAATGTTCTGCAATTAAATTACCGACACGAGGAAGATATAAAAACTCCGCAAAATAAAACAACGAGAGCCATCAAAACATGTGTGAAATGAGGTTAATAATCTCGTCCCCGTCGATCGGGCTAGTGCAATCGTCTTTTAGTAAACGCAAGTTTTTGTTTGTACCAGTGAAGTTGAATAAAGTTGTGAATAATATGTTCACACCAATGCTCTTTTGGGGATAGCTATACTCTTAAATGTATTGGTATAGTTATTTTACTACTGACAACATTAATTTACCTAATTTTGCAATAACACATAACTTACACACACACGCGCCCGCGCTCCCACGCACACACACAAAAGCAAGCACAATGTTTTGTAACTATGAATGAATAGGTAAAGTCAAAATTTTGCCGTCCCTTGCACCTTGTATGTAACTACATTCACACATAAATCGTGTTTATATGTTTAAAGAAATAAAAAAGCATGTTAACAATATTTTACAACTGTTTGCTACAAAATAATATAAATTGTAAAAAGTATTAGTGTTATTTAAAAATTGTGTCTGGACCGAGCACATCTTGTACATCAATTTAATTATGAGCTACAACTAGCTTTCGCTCGCGACTTCGCCTGCGTTCGAAATTATATATTTGTTTTTGGAAATTATAGCCTATGTGTTATTCGGATGTATAAACTATGTTCCTGCAAAGTTGTGTCTAAATCCGTTCAGTAGCTAGTGCGTGAAAGAGTAACAAACATCCATCTATTCTCACAAGCTTTCGCATTTATGACAGTAGGATAGGATAACAATCTGAATATGTACGGATTTTTGGAACTGAGTGTACCAGTAGTTAATTCAGTGACCGTCCTATTCGTTATTATATACGCGCAATAAATCTCGCGATATATATACATATAGACATTGTGGATGAACGGACAGACGCCTCTGAACCTATTAGCATACCCCATCCGTTGGCCACCGGGACGTTTGTCCCAATATGTATTCATTGTATAGTTGTCGCTGTGATCGATATTCTGCGGCCATAAATTATTGTTCAGTTAATTTGCAATATCTTGCTATTTGTATGAAAGAAGCTTTTTGTAGTACCTCCTAACTAACAAAATTTAAACTTACAGATGTCCTAAAAGTATTTTTTTTTACTCTTAGGATATACTTACAAACCGCTGTAAGTGTCGATTTAGGCGCATATTATAAAAAAATCCCGCATTCGCCCATATCCCCGAGGTAGGCAGAGGCACAATCAGGGCACCCACGACTAGCCGAAGACACCAACTCCCACAATGTGATAGGTGGCAAGCCTATCGCCAACCGGGCACATATCCACCATTTTTTGCATATGCAACATTTTTTTAAATTAGAAAATTGGAAAACTCAAGTTTTCTCTTTGTTGCCCGACCCGGGATTCGGACCTGGGGCAGTTAAGTCCTACCTACCTACCTACCTGAACTGCTAGACAACACTCTTGTTAGGAGTAACGTAACACTTACAATGATCTTGTTATTTTCGTTATAATACCAAAATAACTTACAGCGGTCTTAAAATGGTTTTGCTTTAGGGAAATTAGACTTGGAGCGCTCTTGCAAGTGCTCTTTTGGAACTACTTCTTTAGGTGTTGCACTCTAGATTTGCCCTTGTATTGCTCTCTGGGAATGCATTATTTTATCACAAGTATTTCAGAGTATTTATCACAAAATCGTCAAAAGGAGATTGAAACACAAGCGCAGCTTTAATAAAAAACGAAGTCATTAAAATTAATTTATTAATTATATTTACTTTTTCACTTTTATTAACATTTTTAAGTTTCCGTACAATTTAATGCATTTACTAGATACGAGTTATTATGTTTTTACAAATTAAAATAACTTGCGAAGTACATTTCTTGGAATGGTTTGTAAAATACTTAAATTGTATTATTTTCTCGGGCCAACTTTTGTTATATTTTATGTTGGTAAATTCGTTCCAACATTAATTATTTCCAAAAAATAAAAAAGAAGCCCATTATAGTATTTTTTAGGATCAACTAGTATGTTTTAAGATAAGCCAAAGAGTATAATCTCTTATATCACACTCCCTCTGTTAACTTTAAACCCTTTGGTCTTATTGATGGCTTGAATAAGGTACTTCCTTAATTCCTTCCTTAAGGTAATACTTCCTTTTAAAAACCTTTGCATACAAATTATATCTTGTGTTAGGTATAATTTTAGGTGAGGAAAATGCTTTAGTAAACCTTTAGACATATATTCGTATAGTTAGTTACATATAACATGTAGCTAAGTATAATTATGTGAGTTTTTAAGTATTTCGTGTTACACCTGAACGAGGATACTCGTAAGACTACGAACTCACGGATTTGCGGTTTTATTTCAAAACTCAGAAGACCGGTAACATGTGCGATCACAAAACCTTCGCAGCTAAAATCATTGCCCGAAAACTTGTACAATTCTACGGGCGGGCGACCGATCGCGATGCCGCGATAACCGCAAACAATCGCGGTCGCTGCGGGTGTAAAACGCGTCGTGAAATGTGCTCTTACTTTTTACATATAAATCTACGTTCTACAGAAGTCGCGAGCCCGCGACCACCGCGGGCGCGTGTTAAAACCGCTCCGTGAGTTCTTTAACTATAGTGGCCGTGTGACTCCGCGCGGAAAATGCTGCTCCCTGGACAGATGGAGACATAAAATTACCAAGGTTACCTCGGAAAAAACTTCGTTTCCATCTTCCATTTAATTTGAATTAAATCTACGTTCCATACAGACGTCAGCCAATGTTTCCAACCGTCTAGAACCCCTGTAATAGACTTAGTATTTCCAGAGATTAGTAATTATATATATTGTCTTTGGTATTTCCAAGGTTATACTGTTCGAGAATAACCTACATAAAACTATTTCCAATATAAAATTATCAGTAGCATTGCACCATAGCGCTATTGTTGGTGTGAGGATGTGTCAGTTATGACATGCCTATTGCCTGGCGATCTATTTTAGGTTCGTCACCCTTTATTGTGTCGGTTGTGATGTTTACGTGACTGAAATAACTTTATACAAAACGTTATGGTAAACAGAAACCATCATGGAGAGGTGTAAGTAAGTCAAAAAACTTATTCATCATGTAATAATTTGGCTATAAACTGATTTTCTGATAGCAAGGAACCAACCAATACAGTTGTCACACAAGTCTTAGGATATTAGCTTGTTGTGTATTATATCGGCTAACAAACTTAGTATAATAACAGCGAGTATAGTGGTAATAATTCGCGTATGCTGCCTCACAACTCTATGACCAATCAATTTAAACTTGTACTCTATTTTAAGGACTGAAAGAGACTATTTATTTGTGTGTCTGTCTGTAGAATCACAACTTATGAACGGATGGTCCGAATTCGATACCGATTTTGTTTTAAAAGTGACAAAATCCAGATGGTTCCTAGCTATGTAACATATGTAAATTTTGTCGGAGTTTTATTGTTTTCTTTTTAATTTTAGTGTTATTCAATAAGTGAAAAAAAAATCCAATGATTTTTATAATAACTTTAATGCACGGAGAGCTTTCCGGGGTATCGTATGGCGTAAATATACTATATGTCAGAATGACTTCCGTATGTCACAATAACTTTCTTTCGAAACTATTAAGATAGCCCAATTAAAACTTGGTAGGTAGGTACTATGGAACCCTGAAAGGGACCGTCCGATGCGCACTTAGCCATTTCATTTTTACACTCATTTTATTTGAATATATTTCAATGTGTTCATATATTTAATTAATATTTTAATCACAAGCAGATATATTTATGATAATATGCTCATGTAAGAATTTGGCTTTGAACTTTGTTTTGAAAAGTGCTATATAGAGTGCTATATAAAGTGCTATATAAAGTGCTATAGAGAACAAGCAGTATGTACTATAACAATCCCAAATCCAAGTTCAGCCGTTAAAGCAATATGTCCGCGATATTGACTTCACAATTGGCAGTCTCGATAGGGGTAGGCATATTGGACTAATGGCGGAATGTCTACAACTGACTCCAACTATGGCTTATATAGTGTGGTTAAAATATGCAATAACCGTATGTTCTTCTTTCATGCAGACGTCAAAAACTATGCAAAAATTGCATACTCTTTTTTTATGTACACGTCAAAAACATACAAAAATTGCATAATAGGAATAATACATGGAAATGTTACAAACGTTTTAAAACATACAAAAATCGCACATTCTTCCAAGTAAACGTAAAAAAACATTCTCGGTTTCCAACGTTTGGTTTCCAAAGGCGACTTATTTCTTATTATCAGAAAATTTGTTAAAAAGAAAACTAGCTAAGTAATATTTTAACTTATAAGTATTTTCAGATATCAGAAGAATTATAATGGCCATGCGTAGATGCAATTGTTACCTACTTAAGATACGAGGCAAATGTTTACTTACTCTTGAAATATATTCTTTATTCTTTTAAACAAGCAATTATACAAAAACAAAACGTAACCCCTTATACTATAACATATACACGTTTGAAATATTTTTACTAGCTTTTAATTATTAAAATATTTGACTTATATTAAATATTCCACGCCGAATTTTTCTGGTGACGACACTGCCACGAATTCGCACTTACGACCATTATCCTTCCGATGAATGTGAACTATGAAAATAAAAAATGAATATTCAGAAAATTGTATATATTTTTTTCATAATCCCTTTAATTTAAGCAGGAAAGTATCAATCTGAAAGAATCATCCCAGAACTTCGTGACCTGTAGGATAAATAAGCCGACACTCGCCTCCTAAAGCATTTAATAGATCACATTTGACAAATGTCAATATCTTTAAATACTTGTCAAAATAAAACATAAAAATTCATTATTTGGACATCAGTATATTAAAGATTATGTATTGTAAAATGGAAAGTTTAAACAAATCTGCTATACAAACTTTGAAAAATGAAATGTTATTATTACAAAGACAAGTCTCAAATTTCGATGAACTGTCAAATCTGATCTATTAAATTGGCCCTGCTTTAAGAATGCTCGATAGAAAAGTAGTTATTCTGTTATCCATTTTGCTAAGGACTAGGATTTAATGTGATTTTTTTGTTTTTTTTTTATAATTTGGTTTTGTATAATTAAGGCCTCAATGTTCTCGTTAGAAAAAAAAATGATGTGTTTAGTAGATGAACAAATTAGGTGCTTTCCGATTAATTGATCCATTTAAATTTAATAAAGATCTGGTAATTGTTTATTGGTAGCTATTAGTATACTTAATGCGTATATTTTTATCATTTATTACTTTACGTCCACACGTCATCACAGACCGTTTTTAATAAAACCGGTCCAGTGGAAGCAAAATTATGTACTACGAAACGCGGCAACTAACAGTTACAAATATTTATTAAATATTTTGTAAGCTGTCCGGACAAGGTGATCGACGAAACACACAACACCCACACATAACACATACTTGGACACCCACGCCCGCTGCGATATGTTTGTCAATGAGTTTATGTTATTGTTTTTAAGTTATTCATAAAAATACTTAATATTGGTAGTAAATCTGCTGCCACCAACCAAAATGACAATGAAATATTTAATGTACGTTATAGAAATTATAAAAAAACTTCTCTCTAATGAAAGAAATATCTTCCAGCCAATCTTTTAAAGGAAAATAATAAATGAATTGAATTTGGTGCAAAAAATGCAAAAAAAAAAATAATTTACCTATGTACGAAATAAAATATATACACAAAAAAATACACTCAGAAAGGAGCTTAAACAACCCGAAAAAATGATCTTTTAACTATTTTTTGAAAGAAACAAGGGTCGCATTCACCTCTTTCACTAGGAAGTAAGTTCTATTGTTCTATTAACTTTTTTAAGGGCATGCTATCTTTTTCGTATTATAATCTTTATTTTACTCCTTCATTAGTCCATGTTTATTAAGAGGACGTAAGAGGATTTACATCCTAAAATAGGTTGCAGTGCCACTTGCATCTTCGAAATTAAGAAGACAAAGCCATGTGTAATTTTATCACCATTAGCACATTCGAATATTTGCTTCCTTTATAAAACACTGCCTACTCAGTAAATAGGGCTTGAAGATATCAATATGTAGTCACCGTTATTGAATAAGTATTTAACGAAACCAATAATTCAATGAATTTAAGCTTTTATACAATTTCGTGTGGACTGCATTTGCATGCGCTGAATGCAACCAATCGATGAAGGGGGCTGCCCCCCCTCCCCTCACGTCTCCCCTCGGTCCACCTCGTCTAGGGCTACCAAATCACATCATAGTCTGGTTAGATATTCGCACTTTGTGATATTGAATATATTAATATTATCTTTTTAATATATTATGTACGTTGCCCGCGTGGTGAATGGTCCCAAAGGAACATTTTTTCGCGATAAAACTGTCCTATGGGTTAATCCAAGTTAACCTTTATGTGTGTGCCAAATTTCATGAAAACTGGTTCAGCAGTTTTTGCGTGAAGACGTAACAAACAGACATACAAACTTTCGCGTTTATGATATTAGTAAGATATAAACTACTCGTCACATTGTTTGTCCGCTATAAACACCTAAACTTCTTAATCTATTTATTTAAATTTGCACACCGTAAGCGATATGATTTAACTTGAAAATAGGATAGCTTAAATTTATATTTATCCCTTTGTTATTTATTTGTCGCCTCTGTGGTCTAGCGGTCCGGGTGTTGGACTTGACTGCATGAGGTCCCGGGTTCGAATCCCGGGTCGACCAACAAAAAGAAAAATTGGATTTTTCCAATTTTCTAATAAAAAAAATGTTGGTCGGGATTGGAAATGTGCCCGGTAGGCGATAGGCTTGCCACCTATCACATTGTGGGACTTAGTGTCTTCGGCTAGTCGTGGGTGCCTTGGCCTACCTCTTCGGGGATATGGGCGTGAAGATACTTCTATTTATCCCGGACGAAGCCGCGGATCACAGCTGGTGATTTATAAAATATAATATATTCATACATTTCCTATGAACTGAACACTAATCTTACTTGTATTAAATTTATAAATTAAACTAGCCGACCCGGCGAACTTACATTGCTTGACATTAACGGCTACTAACAGTTTGCATGGATTAAAGCATTGTTTTCTCATTTTCTCTGCATTTTTCTTTTTATAAGAATCTTCTGACAATAACTATCGCAATAAAAAGAGATGTACTAAAACTATCATATCATGTACCAAAACCGTCCGTTCAGGCCTGATGCGATGACCACACAATAAATTTAAATAAAAAATACCTTACATGGTATAATATTAAAATTCTTTCAATAATATTTCAAATTAGCTAAATTCAAATTATCATATTAAAACACAATGTTATCAACATACTTAAAAAACCACAAAAGCAATAAATTAAAAATAATGTTAATAACGTTATTTAAATAGAATATTACGTAAATTCTAACTTATTCATGTTTTTTGTAACTTCAACACCTAAATAGGAAAAAATAATGGTCTCAAGGTACTTGAATGGATTATGAAAGTTTATTAGAAATTCGTAAATTTTCTACTAATTCGCGGATAAACTGCTAGTAATTAATGAACGAAAGAATAAATTACTTTACAGTGCACCAACATTAAGACATTTCGCTAGTTAAAAAAATTAGAAAGGTTAGAAAACGTTAAGTGATAATAGGTATTCAAAAAGGCGGTCTTTTCACTAACAGGCGATCTCTGATAGAGAACCCTTGCATTGTGAAATAAATGTTACAAACTTTTTGAGAATTTGTGTTTACATACATAATACATGTTAAAAAAAGAATGCAAACACAATACATGTGAAAAAAATTATGAAAGAATACAATACCTTCGGTTTTTAAGAGATGATAACCCTAACCTTACCCCTTTCCTAACCGTGGTCTATCCGAAACACAGATAGCCGGTAATTAAAATGAAGCCTAAAACCCTTACCATAAGGTGCTGATATACCGGGAGTGTCTTTGAAGTTTGATATGGCTTACGTGCTATCTGGAATTTAGACGTGTATGAGCCGGATGAGAGATGGTATATCTATCCTTTAGTGTTGTGAGCGTTATATGTTTTAGTTACATATGTGCGTCGGCAATGAACACATTGCATTTATCCCTCATTGAAGATTTCATTGCATATTAAGTGTAGATTTTGTGGACTTGGAAGACGGATTATAAGAAACTAGCTGTTCCGATGAACTTTGTTCCGCGTTTGTTTTCAGTTTGTATGGGAAAAATTAAAATTTTGTTTTTCCTAGTTTCCTCGCTGTTGTACAGGATAAAATGTACCCCATTTAGTTCTCTCTTTTAATTTTCAGCCTAATCAGTCTAACTATGTAACTCGAATTTCTTTTATATCTAATCTAATATATAAAATTCTCGTGTCAAGAACTCCTCCGAAACGGCTCGACCGATTTTCGTTAAATTTTGTGAGCATATTGAGTAGGTTTGAGAATCGAACATCTATTTTTCATAACCCTAAGTGACAAGGGTGACTATCCCCAATTTTTTTACAAAAATCACATTGAAATAGCCTGCCGCCATAACGTCAGTGCTTGCCGTTCACGTGTTCCGGTTTGGAGGATAAGGTAGCCGGTAGGTATACTTACTTTTGGTTGAAGCCTAACATCCTGGCCTCAGGTTGACAACGTACCATTTTCACCTTTGGTGTCCCTAGATGGCCTCAATTTCTTACCATAAGGAAATCTGGCTGCTTGTTTACCTTCCAATGTAATAAAAAAAAAACTATATTATCTACCGTCTCTGTAAATTGTTTGTATAAAAACTGAACAGCGCCTCTATTGATAACTAAGAGAAACACTTTTTTATTATCATCATGGATTTCAACACGTAACTTACCGATTGTAATCCATACCAACTCATGGTAAAGTCTCTGAATAGTTGGCCCAACATGACAATAGTAAACTTGTTAACTCTTTGATTGCAATTTCCCCGCCGATTTCCTCGAAACCGAGAATTTCGGATATCCGCGAACGAAATTGTGGTCACAATCGTCCAGTTTAGCCATCCGAATATCGTAATGAACTTTCTAATCGGTGTTAACTTAAAATACCAGAAGTGATCGTTTGAAAATAAATGTCCAACGTTTTCATGTCCATTTAATTTCATATTTAAATTATTTTACGTGACATTTAAAATAGTGGTAAAAAGGTCCTTTGATATAATACTAACAGTTTATTTTTCTCGAGATGAAGTAGCTTTTATTGGTATTAAAAAACGATTACCTATTTAGACATTTTTCATTTTACGTGTCTGTATATGTGTATCTGTGGCATCTTAACTTTTGAAAAGTTGGAACGATTTCGATGTGGATTTTTTCGTTTGAAATCTGACGTGATCAAGCTGGTTCTTATCTATATTACATATTGGATTGGTCGTATTATTGTTTTTTTTTTCAATTTAATTCTATTATCAACAAAAAGTCGGCCAACAAAAAGAAAAATTGGATTTTTCCAATTTTCTAATAAATAAAAATGTTGGTCGGGATTGGAAATGTGCCCGGTTGGGGATAGGCTTGCCACCTATCACAATGTGAGACTCAGTGTCTTCGGCTAGTCGTGGGTGCCTTGGTTGAACCTCTGCCTACCTCTTCGGGGATATGGGCGTGAAGATACTTTAATTCTATTATCATAGAAACATATATTAATATGTGTAGCTAAGTGATTGATCTTTAATATCTGCATGAATGAGTAGTACTTATCGCTTACCATCACGAGCCAAGATCTGCTAATTTATTAAATCCTCATAATATTTGTTTGGGTGTCAGCAAAAATGCCAAAAATAAATATTATTTTAATCACTGACGTAAACTTTTAATAGCGAAAAGAAGATACCTAAGTACCCTTGTTCAACTACATAAAAATATACAGAAAAATGGAGTATTTTTAAATAAAGAATACTCTTTCATTTTTTTTGCATCTTGTCTATAAAATGTAATATGAAGTTAAATTTTATGCTTAGTTTATTCCTATTAGTCGTATGTGAAAACTTAAAATTCTTTAAAGGTGCGATAGGTCCTTGTTAAAACTAATGTATACTTGTTAAAACAAGATGATAATTTATTATGTTTGTCCGCAGCCATGAGCCGGAAGGTGGCGGCCGATGCGGCGAGGGCCCGCTAGCCCGTGCGATGCAGCCAGCGCCGCCGGGCGGTTCGCCCAAACGTCAGCCAAATGCACCACCGTCACACAGTAAGTACTACTCCCTTTTATTGTCTCAGCATTGGTCTTGACCTCTATGAACATAAAAGCTACAAGAAAAGATTTTTGACCAACATTTTTTTTTTATGATATTGGGAGGCAAATAAGTAGACGGATTTTCTAATGGAAATAAATTCACGTCGCTTAGAAACACCAAAGGTGTTAATGGTGCGTTGCCAACCTGAGGCCGGGATGTTAGGCCTCGAGCAAAAGTAAGTTTGACCTTAACTTTACCCTCGAAACCGGAACACGTCATGAAGTTATGGCGGCAGGAATAGGTAAGACGTTGGTACC
This sequence comes from Calephelis virginiensis, assembly GCA_002245475.1. NCBI lineage: Eukaryota > Metazoa > Arthropoda > Insecta > Lepidoptera > Riodinidae > Calephelis > Calephelis virginiensis. The sequence goes on from NJDC01000112.1 coordinate 576,204, forward strand.
AATCCGGGTGAGTCGCTGCGAAACTCTACTACCTAGACAGATGTCACGGTGTTAGTGACGGTAAGCCTGTACTCGCCTTTTACGAGCTGCCAGGCAGGAAGGCAGATGGTCTATTCTCCAAAGGAGCTCGGACCAACACGGGGGAAAAATGAAATCTCTGGACAAATGACACGAGTTGATCTTACCCCAATTAAGCATTGTAGAATATACAATCTGCCTTTCTGTTTGACAGCTCTTGACAGGCGAGTACAGGTCACATGTGCCATTACCAACATTACCACAGGTGGCCTGTCCTCTATGAACATAAATGCTACATGCCGATGTTAGGCCAAATAAATGAATATCTCTGGACAAATGACACGAGTTGATCTACCTCAGAGTAGCTGTGTAGAATAGACTGTCTGCCTTTCAGTCCGACAGCTCTTAACAGGCGAGTACAGGTCACATGTGTCATTACCAACAATACCACTGGTGGTAGAGTACTGTGTAGCATCTTGTCTGCGTAGTCATCCACTGCCTTACCTATTCCAGTGTCAATGAGTAATATTCCGGTCTGAAGGATAGGGAGAGGGTAGGGCTAAGCACCCGCCCTCTGGACAGTGACGCACCCACAATATCTTAGGTTTCTATAGGCCACGGCCCTCTTACTATCAGAAGACCCGTGTGATTGTTCGCTGCTCACTCATATAAAAAATATAGCCTGTATTACTATCGAGCTGCACTAACCTTATTTCAGTGTAAGAATTTTCGATTAAACAACTTTGAACTTTACGTCTTTGTAATCTAATCTATCTATCAATGTATATAAAAAGAATTACCATTTCGTGTGGTCATCAATACGCCTGAACTGATGGACAAATTTTGTAACTCTTTTTTGATGTATTAGTTATTGTCAGGACAAGGTTCTTATGAAGAGAAAACTCGGAAAAATTGCTTGGAAAGTGGAAAAATCAATACTTGATTTTTTTCATACAAACTTATAGTAGCTGTTGATTTCAAGCGATCTGAAGTTCGCCGGATCGGCTAGTGTTGGTATAGATTTAGTTGTGTGTCCTGCGCAACTTAATTCTCGTCCTTCGTCCAATGAACAATAAAAAGCAATTATGTCATACGATCGTTGTGCGATAATCGTTATTCATACTTCCATTATGGTAATGACGTTGCAGAATCAGGTTCATAAGTGTATAGTAGTACTATTTAAATTATACGCTTCGGCTATATTCGTCAAGCTTCTTATAATTTAATATCTTATTACTTAATTTAGTCTTCTTATAACTTAATTTAACAAGCAATTGAAATAGTAGTACTCTAACTCCTTTAATAATACTTTACAGTCGGCCAATCTCACACTATTTGTCATTTTACAACTCACATTATGAAACTTTGTATTAATATTAAAATGTTTATCGTTTATACGAGCTCCCGGTCTCCGTAAAAGGCAAAAATTCCATATCAACGTTATAATTTACCGCATTAATGTATATTTAAACGTTCTTCACAATAATCAGCTAAAAGAAATCGCGTTTTATCTCGTATTATGATGCAGGTTTAATCACAACCCTATATCTATATATTTTTATATTTGCCTTTAGGCGTGGGGTGTGGAATTATCGATATCGATATTTATATTGCTGCGGTTAATACTAAGTATTGTTGAGGGTTAGATAGGTATTTGCGTTGATTATTGTTCATTTAATAATAAATAAAAATATACTTAATTTGTTTTAAACTTTGTTTTGTTCACTATAAACAAAAATAAGATATGTACCAAGACAGAGGCGGATTAAATGTAGAGAGCACCCTAGGCAAACACCTCGTTGGCGCCCCTCTATTAGTGATAACTAGTTAGACCAGGACACATGTACTTAGGCAAGAATAAAATGTGATGAGAATGAAGAAAGCAAGAAGGACAGAAGGAAGGAAGAAATCCATGATGTCCCTGTGGAATCAGATCTGACTGTGTATTTTGACATCAATATTAATTTTGTTATTGTTTTTTTATTTGTTCAAAAACTTCCGCGCGCCTCTTTGTAATCTCGCGCCCCTAGGCACATGCCTACTTTGCCTTAAAGATAATACGCCTTTGTACCAAGATATTTAATATGTTTTCAAGAAAATCGTGAAAACACCGATTTTGTTACTGATCTATTTTTTAAAAATCGACTGAATTCATAGGGTACTTCCTGAAATCTTAGAAAGCTGAAATATTGTATATAGAAAAAAGCAACAATTCCATTCTAGAAGTAGGAACCTTTATCACACCATGCCACAAACTAGGTAGTTCGTATGAATATGTAACACTTTCTAGAATATAAGAAGCGCCTCGCCATCTTACGGTCGTGATTTTTTTAATGACATCATAAGGCAAACAAGCAGACGGATTTCCTGATGGTAAGAAATTCGCGATACCTAGAGACACCAAAGGTGGTAATGGTGCGTTGCCAACCTGAGGCCGATATGTTAGGCCTCGAGCAAAAGTAAGTTTACCGGCTACCTTGCCCTCCAAACCGGAACACGTCGTGACGTTATGGCGGCAGGAATAGGTAAGGCGGTGGTACTATATCCGGGCGAGTCGCTGCGAAACTCGACCACCTTGGCTTGTAGGATGTCACAGTGTTTTTTTACTTTGACGTAGTTTAGTTCAACGTACTAGATTTTGGTTTAGCTTTACATGAAATTTGATAATAATTAATAATTAAATTAAATTATTAATATTTTTGATGGTATTAATATTTCTATTTCAGTGATTGTCGTAGTCATAGATTTCATATTCATTAAATATATTCGCACCATGTAAGTTAGGTTTATGTAATGGCCAAACTCTTATCAAAGTCCCATAACTTGTAAAATCTTACATACTAACACTAATTAGTGTCAACTAGCTGTAGCCCGCGGCGTTGCCCGTGTGATTAATGGTCCCACAGAAACATTTTTTCGGCATAAAAACTATCCTATGTGTTAATCCAAGTTAAACCCTATGTGTGTGCCAAATTCCTTGAAAATCGATTCAGTAGTTTTCGCGTGAAGGAGTAACAAATTAACAAACAAACAAACAAACATAGTGTATTTTGAAGCATTAATGCTATCCTTTGCCGACTAACGGCACACTGCACTGCACTGACCATACATCATTGCTCGACTATTGCCGATTTTAATAATTCATTCCTTTTTTAATGTGAGAAATCAGCGATTAAGTACAAGGCTTTCCGACGGTAAGAGGTAACCGTGGCCTACATACACTATAGATGTTACAGATGCGTTGCTGTCTTGAGGCGGGTATGAAAGGCCTATTGGGCAAATTTGCGCTACCCTACACTCCAGACCAGAGCATAGTAGCAGTAGTAGTATCTTTACTCCCATATCCCCAAAAAGGTAGGCAGAGGCACAACCAGGGCACCCAAAACTAGACAAAAAAACACCCACATATATTCCTTACTTTGGGGTCAGGTTCAACTTGTCCAGGAATATTTATTATTATTATATTTAAACCTATGCTCGCCTCTTAAAAAGCGGCAGCCTGGCAGAGAGGCAGATGGTCTATTCAACTCTGCGAAAAATAAAACCAATAGTCTAAATTATCGATATTTTAAATATTCCTTTTCTTCTTTACGCTCGCGCTCAATGGTCCGTTTGAACCTTTTTAATGAGTCAGGCATTAAATTACCTCCTCAATACAAATTAATACAAGGAGTAAACTTCATTAAAGCCGCAGCTTAAATTAATTGTAAGGAGTAGGTTTCTCTTTCATTTGAAAGCCGAGTGAAACTTGAGCCTGCTATTTATATGGTGGATATTGTACATGGCGATATCTTCTTTAAGAAAAAAAAAATGCAATTTACTTTGACAACGTAATGTATCTGATATGACGTACATTAGTTAACAAAGATGTGCAATCGGTAACTTTTGAAGGTATTGACTTTGATTTTTTTTTTATTATTGGAAGGCAAACAAGCAGACGAATTTCCTGATGCTAAGAAATTCACGTCGCCAAGAGACACCAAAGGTGGTAATGGTGCATTGCTAACGTATGGCCGGGATTTTAGACCCAGAGCAAAAGAAAGTTTACCGGCTACATTACCCTTCGAACCGGGACACATTAACGGCAAGCATTGACGTTATGGTAGCAGGAATAGGTAAGGCGGTGGTACCAATCCGGACTATGCAGGTGGTCTATTCTGCAAAGAAGTCCGGACCAACACATTTTCGTATTTGTGCAATGATTGACTGATTCTTGTTTGAGCAGTTCTTATACTTCTTATTTAGATTATTCTTTTACGGCCAATATTAATAATCAATCCTAATCCAAAACTTGCTGTCCAAGACTGATATTTTGATCCATTTTTATGTAATCGCTTGCCAATAACATATCTGTGGACAGGATAAATATGGCAATTAGGTATGAGATAGGCCGCCGGATACGTAGCTATCTAGATTACTTGAAATCCATTAGATTGAGATACATTATTAACATTGGCCGTTAGAAAATAAGGAAACTTGCGAACAATATATTATTAGCTTTTAAGTTGGATTTGAACTCCAACCTTCGGCGTACCGTTAGTAACGTAATTACGTAACGTTTTGAATTCTTTGTTTATAATTGCTTCGTGGTTACACCGATAGTACTCTTACCGTCCTATTAATAAACATGGACTAACGTAGGAGTAAGATTAAGTTGATCTTGTAGTCTGTATCGCATTGTAATAAAAGTTATAATACTAGGTTGAACCTTAGAGTACTTTACTCCGTGTTTATTAATAAGAAGTGTAATGTTTTACGGCCCATATTAATAATCTATCTAAGATGAGAGATCGTGCTATTTTATACCAGTTGTCAGGTAACCGCTACTATTTTTCAGTAATTAACAACAAAAATATCTGTAGAAGGCCTATCTTTACCTGTAGATAACCTATAGGTTATTAATATTGGCCGTTAATTGTGTATAAATGAATGCCCATTTCCTTCAGTTATCGCAACACACCTAACCGTGTGGACCAATTTTTCATTGTGTTAGACCAGAGATTCCCAAACTTATTTCATGTAACGCTCACTTTGAAAATCAGTAATTTTGTAGCGCCTCCTCCTCGTTTTTTTCGTCAAAAACCTCAATAATAACATATAAATGTCTCGCCTGGACTTCAATAAAACCATTTTTTCATGTTTGTTTCCCGCCCCTCTCTAGGCTTCCAGCGCCCACAAGGGGGCGATAGCGCCCACTTTGGGAAAGGCTGTGTTAGACGGGGAAAATTACATGGAAAATAGGATAGAATAAAAATTACAATATTTTAATTTTTCCCGCGCAGATTGTCTCTAGTTACCAATGTCAAGCGGCACGAAGTTCGCCAGGTCGGCTAGTATATTATCTAAAGCTTCCCTTATGTAAACATACACCAGTTGATTGGATTTTGATCGAATAGTTATTTGAAATGCTTATGTCATCACTTGAACATATAAATGCGGTGATTGAGCGACGCGGGCCATCACTAACGAGCGGTGGAGACCAATTAGGTCGACACTTGGCGAATATATGGATGATTGTCTTAAGTACTATTATATTATAATTTTAGCACTTGCCCTGTGCTTGGGATAAATTTCTATAAATTTTAAAGAAAGAAAAAATTTCGCCCCAGACAGGATTTGAACCTGTAACCTTTCGTCTCAAGCCGGCGAATGCTTTAACCAATTGAGCTACTGAGGATTCAAGTCCCGTGGCGAAATTTTTAATTCCTTTCTAACCCGTTAACGCGGGTAGTTATGTCCTATAGATACACAATTCT
>NJDC01000113.1:15286-44379 GCA_002245475.1 Calephelis virginiensis
GTTCAAATTTTGTTTGTGTATGTGGGGTTATATTAGTTTACATACCAAATTTCAGCTTTCAGCTTCTTTCAGCTTCAGGAACTATATGGATTTTGATGTTCAGACAGTGACGAAATCGAGGTTTTTAGATAGCAATCACATATAAATTGTAAGAGTGCTTATGCGGTTGACACTTTATATGTTAATAGATTTTAGCTGTCTTACCACAAAAAATATTTAGACACACGTTTAACTAAACACTGTTTAAATTGACATCCAACCAACAATATGTTACACGCGGATCGAAGAGTATATAAATACAACAACGGCAGGACTTCCATAGATACATAGCAAACCCGAATTTCGTATGACGTTTACTTAAAGTGACACATGTCACTTGACACGGTGAAAAGGTATAACCCGTATAATTTGAAAGTAAGTCTAAAGGCATTCAGATATAAGGCAACTAGTGTCATATAATTTAGGCGAATGAAAAACATAGCAAACTTTTTATTTTTATTTTTGGCGCGATTGGGAGATTGGTATTTTTGGATTGTTACGCCAAAGAAGTATAACTGCTTACGTGCGTACATGAGTACACATGCTCTTTTTTTTAAATATGAAAGTTGCATCAAATTGACGTGGATGATGTATCAGCATTCGGTGTTATTGATTGGATGTCAATTTTAAGTACTGTTTAGTAAAACGTTTGTTCTAAGAGCGTTTATTTTTTTTGTATTAAAAAGGTAATGAACATTTAAAGAGATGCCTGCATTTCCAGGTCTGGGTGTTTGTCAAATTTATTCTGGTATCTAATTAAGTATTTCTATGTATTACTATCGTTGGCTAACATCCATAACAAGAGCATATAATTTGAGGTTAACTATGAGATTAGGTAAAATTTTGTATTACTTGTCCAGTAATATATTTCTTTAATTAAATAGGTTTCTACAGACATCATAATATTAAAATTTTGGTTGCCAGATTTAATCCGTAACCAAGTTATGAAGGTTCATAGAAACGACAATTCTTCGAGAAAAGGAACCTAGTTAGGTAGCGTCATCGTACATCGCATTACAAGTCCTGGCAAGGGTCACAGGAATGCCTTCCCATGCCCCCAGATTCTAAATGTTAACCCGGGCTATAAGCTGACGCTACACAAAAATAAGTAAAAATTATTTTAATAGCTTCTGCGGGAAAAGTGAACAAACTAACCAACAGAAATTATTATAACTCACATTTTGGATTGTGTCCTGTATAGGTACAATACATAACTATCTTTATTTTTTTTAAATGGGTGCACGTATTTTCGTACGCTCGTCAGAAGTTATACTTGATTATGGATTTATAAAAAGATAATAATAATAATAAAAAAATCTATAACGAAAATAAAAGAAAAGAAATAAATAAGAAACGTATGTGAATATAGAACATATTCCTAAAGCAGGCAACTTCATGATGTTACTATTGTGTGACAGATGCGCGCGCATCATAAATTTTTACTCTTATTTTGCCATAATGCGTCTAAAGAAACAAAACTTCAAAAAGACACCATCGACAAAGCTAGCTTATTACAGTTTTATTATAATATGTCTAGGTGGTAACACTTTTTATGTTATAAGATAACGAACAAGCAGACAAATCTCCTGATTGTACGAGACAGCTGTTACCCATCAGACATCATGAATATTACTGATGCGCAGCTTTTTTACAGCTTGCTCTTAGGCAAGTATCCAAGTTTACCAGATATTCTAGCTTCCAGGCTCCAGCACAGATCAAAATGGCAACCTCTGACGTTTTAGGACCTGTTAACGTACCCAAACCGGACGAGCTGCTGCTCACGCCACTACCTAGGACTAGGTAGGTCTAACCTATAAATTATTACAAACTTCAGGAATTATTAAAAGCGTAAGACTATTTTTTTAACTTTTAAAAGTTGGTTAGTGTTACTATATCTGTCGTAATCCCTTTTAAACCTGTCCAGAGAAGAAACGACAATACGAACTCGTCTATATCCTATCCATAACTGCCACCGTTCTAAACTCTAAACCTAGCTAGCCCAAAGCATACTTCGTCAAAAAACGTGTTCATTATCTGGCTATTGCTATCATACACCGACACGTAGCTAACAACATCGTGAGTGAATGTTAATCACCCGACCACGAAACTGTTGATTTTGCTCAAGGACTTAAATATCGCACTGGGATGGAATCGGAATGGATAAGACTGGTTGATCGGCTGACTACCCTATCCTTTTTTTTGGAATAACTAATATGTTGCCAACCTCGCGGTTTTTACAACTTCAGGCGGGCTTTATGGGCCGAGCAGAGTGCTCAGCCCGAGACATCATTATTTAAATGGATTGGACTGTTACCTACAACGCCAGCAACAAGGGCTATCTCCCGGGAGCCCGTATCTCGACTTGGTGCTCCGTTCTTGTTACTGGGTGGACTTGATGGAGGAGTACTGGCGACTCGTCGATCGGCGTTAGGCACCAGGCACAAGAGAGGTCTTCGTCGCCGAGACCGGCGGCGACGGTGTAGTGTAGTGTCCTGTGAGTTAGTGTTGCTTGGATTGGGAGGGAGGCTCGCGTTTGCCGCGGTTATTATATCGGAGGATCCGATAGGACATGACGGGGTCTCCTAAGTTTGGCGGGCGCGTTTACGGCCGGTTTGACCCTATCCTTAAGCCACATACTGGATCTCAGCGATTGCGGGGCGGCTGCGAGAGCGGCGCGATCTAACATAGATTCTTATTGAAGTGAACTGGATGTCAGCGGAGCGGCGGCGGAGTGGGCAGCGCTGCCTGAGCGACGAGCGACCGTCAAGCGGTCTCCCTGCGACTGAGTCAACGTAGTGCTGTTCCCCTCTGTATTTAATATTTGTCGATAAATTTACGTACATCGCAGCATTTTACCGCAGGGAATAATTAGTGACATTTTGTTACATAACCAATTTGGAATAGAAAACATTTGAATAGTAAAAAAGATTATAATATGTGTAGGTATGTTCTAAATTGGACTGTATAGTTCCTACAATAAAATATATTAATTAAAAGTCTCTTCACCCATTCCTGTAAAATCGTGCAACTTGTTGGGGTATTGTAATATATTATACGAATCAAAAGCACTCGGTTCAAAAGATGTTGCCGCCCGCGCAGCGCCGGCCGTATCGACACCGTGCTCACATCAAACACAACACTTCGTCGCCGCGACACGAGCGATCTGGCCGCTGACATCGAGTTCGGGCATAGCTTGCCGCGCTCTCGGCCGCCCCGCTCTCGCCGCCGCCCTGCAAATCGCTGAGATCCAGTTTGAGGCCTTAAGGCGCAGGACAAATACAAGATGCGTCGGGCGAGGGCGAGGCGCGGGTGAGGTGCGACACTTCTTTGATTTTCATACAAAATGTATAAGAGAAGTGGGGCCCGCGTCGCATCATCTCTGTATGTCTCACGCTCCACCTCTTCTATACATTTTGTATGAAAACCAAAGAAGTGGCGCACCTCACCCGCGCCTCGCCCTCGCCCGACGCATCTTGTATTTGTCCTGCGCCTAAAGCGGATGCTGAGATGTTAATGTTTTGTAAAATAGATACCCGAGAAAATTGTTTTAAAAAAACCGGTAACCTTTAAGTTTATATTTAAACCACGGCGTTAAGAGACGTGTTATCAATTTGACTTATGTGTGAATGTGGCACTATACCTGCTAAACCACTATTGCACAATTGATGCATTTGTTTATGCATGATACAATGGAAACAGGGATTCATTTTTAAATATAAAGATTGTAAAAATGCCTGGCCATAAAAATGGCGACTGACGTATGGGTATGGTGGTACCAATCGGGCAAATCATTCCTGTCCTCTACCATCTAGGTAGTTACTTGTGCAGGCTCGGTAGATTGTTGCTTACTGAAGCTTCTGTCGTCAATGCTGTCAGTATATATCAACAATCATGATAATTTTAAGATAAATCTAGTATTTGATATCCTTATCTTAAAAACATCGTTTCATCTAACATGAGGGCCACAGTACAGCGACGCACCTGTTAGATAGCTTATTATTATCAGAAGACCCAGGTGCTTATTTCCTGTCTTATACAAAACCGTTACAATAAAAAAGTCATTAGTCATCTTCTATTACTACTACTATATGGACTTTTCCATAATGGCGTACTCATGTTACCACTCTATATTTCTATATTTTACTAGCTGTCCCGGCGAACTTCGTTCCACCCGTTCAGTTTGTATGAGAAAAATGAAAATTTTGTTTTTCCTAGTTTTCTCGCATTGTTTCCCTTTTTATTATATTTTAAACCTTCCCTTGACTTGAATAAATAATTAAAAACCAAAATTAGCCAAATCCATTCAGCCGTTTTCGAGTTTTAGCGAGACTAACGAACAGCAATTGATTTTTATATATATAGATTATTACTTTTGTGTTCTTTATGTAAGTTGCTTGTGTTCAGGATTAGGTTAGATTTTTTTGTTCATAATGTGTGGTAACTTTTAGTCTGTCAATAAATGTTTTTTTTTTTCTAGCTTAATATGAGTCCACCGATTCATTTACCATAAAATGATGTAAGGAACATTGTGATAAGACTAAGTGATTAGTAGGTAATAAAAGGTTTTTGTTCTACCATATCCTCGAAGATGTAGGCAGATGTGTAACCAGGCCACCTACGACTAGCCGAAGACACTAACTCCCGGATTGTGATTTATCCAGGAAGACGTTGCTTTTATTGGGAAATTGAAAAATACAATTTTTTTTGCTACTCGACCCCATTGACTCGATGGAAGCCGGGATCTGAAGTCCAAGTAAGGTCTTGACCTGGAATCAAGTCCTACACTGGTCCGCTAAATCACATATGCGACTTTAAAAAAATATCAAGGTAATATATTTATGACTCTCAACATCTCAGTCTACAAAAATTATACCTAAGCTTCGGATGTGAAAGAACGAGAAAAAAAATACTTTCGCATTTATATTGGTAGGATACGTCTATAACTAGTGTTATATTTCTCCCACGCTCACGGTGTGCTTCAACCGTGACGATATCTTTAAAAATTAAGAAAATTGACTAAAAGGAGGTTATATGTGCGATTTACATTTTTTTACGTACGTTAGTCAAAGACTTTCTAAATATGAACGTGCATAGAAGGTGCATAGAAGGAATCGATTTTTCCGTCCTTTGTGAACCGATTACATTTTTTTATCTGAAAGAGGATATTCCGAGGTAGTACCTACCCAATGCCACCAAGTTTTTGTTTGTAGATGGAATCTTTTTTTTATGTGACAAGGTATAATCGTCGCCTATACCATACTGTGTACCATGTACCAAAGATGTTGCAGATGCGTCGCTGTTGTGTGGCTGAGATGCTAGATCAATTGTGCAAGTTAGTCGGCTACCCTACCTTCCGGACCGGAGTAGGATACTCCAGTAATGGCGGCAAGAATAGATAATTCAGCAGGTTGATCATTATCCAAGTAAGTTGCTGCACAGTCCTCTACCAGTGGTTTCGTTGAGAATGACCCATGTAACCTGTGCTTGCCTCTTAAGAGCTCCCTGGCAAAGAGGCAGGTGGCCTATTCTACTTAGAAGACTTAGACCATCACGGGTACCAACTTAGCAAGAACAAGATTAGAATCACACATTATTTTGCTCCATTTTCATCTTTGGTGTCTATTAATAAGCATACATTTAAATAATCTTAAAGTTAATTTTAAGAACAGTAAAGGATAGCGCCCACTGCTGACGGGGCGGAGCGTGTCGGGCCGGAGCGCACCGCATTGCAAAGCATACTGATGCAGGCCGGGCCGCATCGCATCGGAGCGGATTTTTGTTACTCAGTACCAAAGTAGAGCAACGAAGTAGAGAGGCCACTCGACGTTAAAATCGTCAAGTATGGGAAGTGGCTCCTCTAGAAGTTGTCGTACGAAACTTTAGCGTTAAAATACCATAGTGCTCTTTTCTTAACAGTAATATCAGGATCTTTGATCACTGTGGGCCGCGTCGGGGTATGTGCGCGGGTTGCCTCGCGGAAATCCGCCGCGCAATAATCCGCCCCGATGCGGCCCGGCCCAGTGGGCGTTGCTCCATACAAAATGTATGCAAGCGATCTAGGCGGATTATTGCGCTGCGGTGCGGCCCGTCCCGGCCCGTCCAACTGGGCGCTATCCATAAAACCACATAAAAACGACTTCGAAGAACCGACTTCGATTTCAATAGGTAAGTGTCTCATCTACATACGTATTCAAATATTAAGTATTTTCCTCGATTCCCCGGGGATGCCATCGCCAGATCCAGACTTGGTGGTAATGAGACATTTGAAGTATGCTCTTTGAAACAAAAAAACAGTTTTTAAAATCGGTTTATAAATGACGGAGAAATTGATAAACATCGCAAAAAATTTCTTTATATCTATTTGAACATACAACCTCCTCCGTTTTAGAAGTCGGTCAAAAAACCAATAACCTCCGACAAAACCTGTATAATGTAGCTACGTACCATTTAGATTATGTCAGCTTTCAAGCGAATAAATTCACATCGAAATCGGTCTATCCGTTCAAAAGTTGTGATGCCACAGATATACACACAAACATACGTCAAACTTACAAGAGGTATGCTTTTATGTCGGAGTTAAAAACATACCCATTTTAAAACAGCGTAATCGAGTTAAATATTGATAAAAAAATACGTCACACTGCACGATTAAGCTAATTTACTTTCATGTGAGACGCGTGCAGTCTTGTTTATCTATCTTTTTTGTAGCGATTTCACGCCTAATTGATAATTACTTTTGTATAATATTGACTATACAGTTTAAGTACGATTATTATAGCGAACATGTGATAACGTTAAAACCCGAATATAAGTGAACATAGTCAACAAATTGGTTGCTATTTGTAAAGTATTTATCGGACTTATTAACCACCTTTAAAAAAGGTGGAGAGTATCAATTTGACTGTAGCAGTTTTTTAAATTTATTTAATAAATGTTTGTTACCTGATTACTGAGCCAATTACCAGCAGCTTGTGATGGTTTCTTTTTGGGAAAATAGGTAATAATTACAAGATGGTCTTTCTGAACTCTATATATTCAAGATATTTAAAAACTATCATCATGGCTCATTTCCTGAAGGAAGTAGGCAGAGGCACTACCGGGTCACCCATGCCTAGCTGCATATCAGTGACCGGACATAAATTCAATACAAGGCAACGTCATTTTTAGCTCCTGACGGAAAAAGGGATAATATATGTTTGACGTGTCAGTCAGGCAGCTGTCTGCCTCTGGCATAACTTTCGAACGGATGGACCAATTTCGATGCGAAATTTTAGCTTCAAAGCTGACATGATCGAAATGGTTCTTAACTACATTATATGTTGGTTTTTATCGGGGGTTCTTGCACATTTTTAATTATTTAGTTATAACAAATTAATAACTAGAAATTTAAAGAAACACTTGCTATTTTGTTAGTTAACTCAGAGATAAAACCTAGATGGAGTCATTTTTAGGTTTTTAGATTTTATTGAGATTGTTTCTGTTTACCTATTTGTCTACCACTGTGACAATTCCTAGAAGGTAAAATTTTAGAACGAGTCGCCCAGATGGGTATCAACAACTTATCTATTTCTTCCGTTAAAATGTCAGTGCTCGCCTCTACAGTGTTCTGTTTTAGAGGGTAAACTTACACAGAGGCTTAACATCTCAGGTTGGCAACGCTCATTTACCACTATTGGTACATATGATGTGTGTTTCTTACCATCATAAAGTCACTGAAAAAAAAATTAAAGACAAAATTTTGCAGCTTGTAATAACGATACTTGTGAAGTAACTTTTTTAAAACTGCAAGTTCGAGTTTTCATTAACTTCGTAATGTTCGCTAATCCCAGCCCTTGAACCTGAAATGCGCGAGTTTCACAAATAGATCGTGAACAGAGTCACGTTTGCCAAGTTTATGTCTCAGCGGCGTGCCAAGCCGGTATCGTCTGTACTTCCTTCTGACATCAGCGTTTCTAAAACTTGGGTACGTGTGCCCTACAAATTGGAACTTAATTAATGGAACTTTTTTTGGAATGACTAATGTGTTGCCAACCTCGCGGTTTTTACAACTTCACCGGCTTTGTGGGCCGAGCAGAGTGCTCAGCCCGAGACATCATTATTTAGATGGATTGGACTGTTCCCTACAACGCCAGCAACAAGGGCTGTCTCCCGGGAGCCCGTACTTCGACTTGGTGCTGCGTTCTGGTTACTTGATAGGGTAGACTTGATAGAGGAGTAGAGAGTCGTTGCTAGGCGTTAGGCGTTGAGCGCAAGAGAGATCTTCGTCTCTGAGACCGGCGGCGACGGTGTAGTGTAGTATCCTGTGAGTTTGTGTTTGGGTTGGGAGGGAGTCTAGCGTTTGCTGCGGTTATTGGATCCGATAGGACGTGACGAATGAAACTGCTGTTTATATCTGTTTAATATGTAAAAGTCACTGGCCAAATTAGATGAATTACTCTAAATACTAAAGTTAGCGGTCGAAGTTTAACTATGTTGCATCATAGTGATTTTCAGTAACACTATAGACGAATAATGTATTTGTTTAGTAACTCTACAGATGTACACCACAAATGAAAGATACGCGTGTGTTTAAACTGTATTTTTTTTTAATTTCCGTATATTTGTAATTAAATTTATTCTATCAAAACCTTTCTCATCATATATTGTTTTGTTTTATTATGTTTTTTTTATGATATTGGAAAGCAAACAAGCAGACGGATTTCCTGATTTTAAGAAATTCACGCCGTCTAGAGACACCAAAAGTAGTAATGGTGCGTTGCCAACCTGTGGCCGGGATTTTAGGCCTCGAGCAAAAGTACGTTTTCCAGCAACCTTACCCTCCGAACCGGAACACGTCATGATGTTATGGCGGCAGAAATATGTAAGGCGGTGGGTACCACCGCCTTAAATATTTCTGGTGAGTCCGGGCTGAGTCGCTGCTAAACTCTACCACCTAGTCAGATGTCACGGTGCTAGTGACGGTGAGCCTATGCTCGCCTTTTACGAGCTGCCTGGCAAGGAAGGCAGATGGTCTATTCTACAAAGGAGCCCGGACCAACTCGGGGACTACACCATTCGATACGCAGCAGTTAAACATAATGAAAAAATGTGGTACAATATCATTAATTATTGATGAACTAATTATAACTGAATACCCCCAAAAGTCTGAAGTTTAATCTGCTAAAAGTGACTAAAAAGCTTGTTTAACGTCTTTCGCAACAAAAAAGATAAATTCGCTATAAATAAAGCTTTGTTATGAAAGCTTAGACAAATCGTTAATAATAAAAAATAAACATCGATTTTGCGAATTCGATTAGTTCAAACTATTCCTAACTTAATTAACTGGTGGTGTTAACAAAACAATGCATACAGAAACCTTTATAGATACGAAAAGTTTTACTTAAGTTCGTAACTACTTTATAAATTGTGCTTTATATTTCTTTAGGATACACAGAGTTATGAAGTTTGAGAACCTTTGCCTTATAGTAAACATATTAAATGTCCCAACTGATTCATCAGAAGTCGCAAAGACAGCGTGAACATACTCGTAAATATGGTAGATATATTACTTCATCTTTCTAAAATGTAGCCAGCTTTTCGGCTCAAAACAGGACTATGAATAGTTTACTCAAGTAACAGTTTTAATGAACGCCGGTATATACTGCAAAACTAAAGATAAATACGTTTATTTATTTATGCAAGTGTAAAATACTATAAATATAAAATATATTTGTTATAATATTGTATTACGTTATCGCCTCTTGGTCTAGCGATCAACAACAAGCGGTTGGGCAACTAAAAATAATTGTGTATTCAATTGTCTAATAAAAATTAACGTTGCCCGGGTTTGGATATGTGCCCGGTTGGCGATAGGCCTATCACATTGTGGGACTTAGTGCCTTCGGTTAGTCGTGGGTGCTCGGGTTGTGCCTCTGCTTACCACTTCGGGGATATGGGCGTAAAGATACTTATCTATAGTGGACGTAACCTTAAAAACATTTGAGCTGTAAGAGCAAACTCAAAAAAGAAAATAAGGGGAAGTTACATTACATACACAATCCTGACCTGCTGACCACCAGACGCACATTTTAACGAGATAGATCATAAAAGGCGAACAAGGCGAAACGGGTCAGTACCAATAAGACCACTGGTGGTAGAGTGCTGTGCAGCAATTTGCCCGGTAAGGTATCCACCGCCTTACCTATTTCTGCCGCCATCATGACTTGAAAATTGATAGAAGAAGGCTTTACTTTGCGGAAATCCATACTTATATCCAAATAAAATTTTTTTTTTTGCAATTTTCCGCCAAAAAATGTATATATATTATGGCGTAACAAAAAAGGCAAAATAGTGCACAGATAATGAATTGGACTTACCGGAAGCTAAACTCCCAAATAAATCCAACTCAACACAACATACACCACTAAACTGTTTTATTAGCACTAACAATACATACACTACTAAAAACTCAACGTACGTTTACTCCACGAAGATCGATCCTGCTCGACCTTCGTGGAGTAAACAGTTTAGTGGTGTGTGTTGTGTGGAGTTGGATATATTTGGGAGTTTTAGCTTCCTTTAAGTCCAATTCATTATCAGCGCACTATTTTGCCTGTTTTGTTACGCCATACTATGTATACATTTTTTGGCGGAAAATTGCAAATTAAATAATTTTATTTTGATTTAACCATGACTCTTTCATGTTCCGGTCCAGAGGGTAGACTTGCGCAATAGGCCTAACCCGCACCTGCAACATCTATAGTGTCTTTAGGCTGCCATTACCTTTTACCATCAGTGGAGCCATGTGCTTGTTCGCTATCTTTTGTCGTAAAAAAAGACAATTCATTGTAAGTATGTCAGAGTATACTAATAATAAACTTTTTTGGTAGTTTTTATTTTAGAAATTAAAAAAAATAGTTTCATACCGATATCCCGGCACATATCCAAAAATCCCGGGCTATATTATTTTTTAAAAAAAATTGTAATACACATTTACTAATTTTTTGTTTCCCGACCCGTGGATCGAACCTGGGTCTTCAAGAAGTCAAGTCCGACGCCGGACCGCTAGACCACAGAGCTGACAGGTTTTAGAAACAAAATATAACTGGTTATACTCGTCATATATAAATACTTGAATAAAACTGTAATATTAATATTTCACAATAAAAAAAGATTTCTATTAAAAAAATAACAATTTAGTATTCAGGCGTGAAATGAGATGCCATCTTTCATGTGAGTTTCATTGATGCTGCACAATAGATCAACTGTGCATTTAATTTTTGGGCCATTTAGAAAAAAAAACAGATATTTTTAAATGTCTGTGTCATTGACCTCTCCTATTTCTATAGTCGATGTCATTTTTTGTCATCGTGATAGACAACTAGAAAACCACAAATTATAAAGTAATATGTAGCAGAAAACTGAATGGTTTCATTAAAAACGGAACTCTGGGGGCTGATTCCGTATGTTTTAGTGATGATCACTGGGTAAAGTGTACATTAAATAGCTGTCAAATGACGTGTTTTATATTTGCCATCTCCATTATATTTATGATGGTCACAGGAGATAGCAAATACAAAACACGTCATTTGACAGCTATTTGATGTACATTTTTTCCAGTTCATCATCATTAAAAAATACGGAATCAGTCCATTGGGTGCTGATTATGTATCTCAGTTGACAACTCAAAATGGAAAAGTGTACATCAAATAGCTGTCATATTATGTGTTTTATAATGGTTTTATATTTGCTATTTCCAGTGACCAATAGAAATACAATAGAGTTGCCTGAGTTGCCGGGTCGAAATTTATAAGCGACCAAATCGAATCATACCTAACCTTTCGAAAAAATAATTATCAAATCATGACACGATAATGAAATTGAAATTTAAAAAGAATTATCAAATCGTGACGTGATAATTAAATTGAAATTTAAAAAGTATTATCAAATCGTGACGTGATAATGAAATTAGAATTGGGGTTTTGCAGTTTTACTGATATTAAATTGTTTTGTTTATCTTGTTGAAGTGGTAATAAAATTTATTGCACTGAATGCCCTTGAATAAGAACTAACGTCAGATTAAAGAAGACAAATAGGAAGAAATAATCTACTTTTCTATTCCGTGGTAGTAATAGATAGCTTTCCCTCCAAAAGTTATTATCATATATAACAGAAAATTGATTTGTACCAATTTGCCAAGTGTTTGCGTCTGTTTGATTGATATTTTGCGTTTTGGCAATTGAATTCGGTCATAATATCCTAACAATTACTTGATAATTTCTGTTAAATTTAAAGCATGTTATGTATATGTAGAAATTTATGTATTTGAACTTATATTCTTGGTAAATATTATTTTTACAATTACTTTCTTGTTTATAAGAAAAACCTTCCTATTAATAAATTTGAAAAATGTGTCAAATTGAACTTATATGTATAAGGTTATTATAGAGTTTTGGCGCCACCGAGAGAAAAGATGGTCGAAGTTTTTTTCATAATTATTGAATTTCGTGTCAATATTGAGTGATATTAGTCAATTTTGGTGGCATTTTGTACGATTTTGTTCAGTGAAAGTGCACAAATGAAATAATCATAAAGAAATTAGCGTATCGTATATTTCCTCGTTGCCGCCAAAACTCATTACATGAGCTTGTGTAAAAAGGCCACCGTTTTACCCAAGAGCCTGACATGACTTACTGTTGACTTATGACTGATGACTAATTATAATAAATTTAAATTGATATAAAATTTGATGCAAATTACTACTTGACTAATGGCTAAATACTAACGTGAAGTCCAAAACCTAAAGAAAGAAAGAAGGTTATTATACCATTGCTGAATATTTTGCTGATAAGTGTGTTTAGGATTAATTGCTCTCAATACTTTAATTGTTGTTGTATAAATATTTTAAAATGCGAAAAAGGTAAACCCGCTGAGTTTCATTCGCCGTATCTCTACTTGTGCCCCGCGTTCTTAAGAGATAAGAAACACACAATCACATCTTTCGTCACAAGTGCCTTTTGTATGACCTATGTGAAATAAACAATTTTCTAATACACAGGACGTCCGATGTCCATGCCACATGATCGCTACACGGAATATTGTAGAAGAAACATTTTAATTAAAGAAGTCTTTATTATAATGTAGTAAACTGCTCTTAATTTTAATTTAGTAATGTCTTTTAGCTTAGGGAAAGCTCGCTATCTTATACCTACTATAAAAAAACATACTTGAAGCATTTTGGCAACAGAATCCTTATAAATCTAGAGGGCTGTCTTTATCCATAGGTACTGATACTTCTTCCAAACATACTTTTTAAAGACAGTTAAAGATCCATTTATCAATGTGCATTAATATTTTTGACAGGAGAGATAACCGTTTCAGAAACTGGCAACGCATTGGCTACTAGTTCTTTAATGTTGTTGTTGTGACTCGTTTTCTTAATTTCTTTCTTTTGTTTTTGGCATTAGCGTTAGCATTTGCCATCAATCAAGTTGGGATTCGCATCAAGTTACCCGATTTAACAAAATCAGTCATAAGTCAAGATAGTCATGTCGAGGTCTTGAGTAAAGCGATGACCTCATTACTCAAGCTCATTGAATGAGATTTACTAGACTTAATGAGAGTAAATACAAAATACATTAATTTCTTAATGATTATTTCATTTGTGCACTTTCACTAAACAAAATTGCACATGAAGTGACTATTTTTATCAGTCCACTAGCCCATATCAATTAATAAAAAAACACTTACTAATTAAATTAGTAGTGGTAATCATTACTTTGGTTTTGATTTATAGGCAGTGCGTCATGAATATCCTTATCATAAGGAAACCAGTATTCTTATTGGTCTTTAAACATTATTTAAGTAAATCCTTATCTATCGAAGATTCAAAGATACTTTATGTAATCAGATATTTCGTAATCGAGAAAGTCATAATTTGGATGTTTTAGAAAGACTTTTTGTAGAATAGGCGACAAACGGGCAAGTTTCATGCCGTATCTTTTCAGTGTGTGACCGCGTTCCGATCTGGTGTAGTTTTTAGTATAATATAGACTCGTCACAAGTGCCTCTTGTAAGGTGAATGAGAATAAAAATATATTCTATTTTATTCTACTCTATTCAAGCGGTCCCGTCCACCCTATCGAAAGTGATTTCCGCCGTTCTAAATCAGCTGTAACACAAGAGGTCCTAAACTTGCGTAGCCGTCCTTTTAAAAATAAGTAAACTTCTTAAAGAGCCCGAAGTCGACAGAAATGCACGGTTGATAAACACCATGTATCTACAGCCTTTCCCAAAGTGGGCGATAACGCCCCCTTGTGGGCGCTGGGAGCCTAGAGGGGGGCGGTATAAATCTTGAAAAAAATGTTTTTTTTAAACTAGGCGCAACAAATATGTTATTGAGGTTATTGACAAGAAAAAAAACGAGGGGGGGGGGCGCTACAAAACAACTGATTTTCAAAGTGGGCGTTACATGAAATAAGTTTGGGAACCTCTGATCTAAAGGAATAATATATACAAAACAAATAAAATTTTCTCATTTAATGTTGCATATTCAGTTTTTGTTAGTGTTTGTGTATATTTCAAGCATTTTTACATGCATATTTTAAGCTTTTTATGTTGCATATAATCCGGTCTTTAGTAATAACCAATGGCAAATTAACACAAATCAATTCGTTAAGCAAGATATTTCTAAGGGACAGGAAGACAAACTTCCTGATATAGATATGAATAGATGAGCTTGTCTTTAGATACCAGAGATATTAATTATATGATGCTATCCTATGTTAAGCTTTTGCGTCAATGTCATCGCCACTTTATCTTTAAGCGAAACACGATAACGGTGAGAACTGCTGATATTTGCCAAACGGGAATTAATAAACTATTACGTCAATGTCAGGTTATAAAATCTGTAATGAGCATATCTGATAAGGTGTAACATATGTTTGCGGTTTTAAACATTCGTAGGGTGAATGATAGTTAATTAGTAATAGCTTACGTTGTACACGTTTACATAAGATTAACATTTCAGTGTAAGATTGGCAACGCACCATTACGACCTTTGGTGTCTATAGACATTAAAATGTAATTCGTTTAACTATTTACAAATTGACAAAGCTTCAGTGAAATTTAAAGTTTTGGTATAGAAAAAATGTGATCTGGTTTTTACAATTTCAATTTTAAATAATAATCGTCTTTTTAATATTAGAAGGGATGTTACATCAAAAATTTAAATATTAACGAATAATCTTTTATAATCATGCTATATTTCAACTTATGATAAATCGGGATAGAGTGCAAGTTGCATTTCTTTGGTATTTTTAAAACGCTTTTAAAATTTTATTGGTTTATGTATGTGACGACCCCGACACTCAAAAACACACAACACATGACTATAGAAACATGCAACGAAACGCCTAGGTTGATAAAACCGGTTTGAGTTTTCTTCCTGTCCGTTGTTATATTCTGATTTGAAGAGTAAGGTAGACAGACGGCACTTACTTCTGCAAGAGGCTTAATATCCTATATTTACGACGATAACACCTTTGACATCTTTAGTCTTTGGGAGCGTACAAGTATTACGTAACGCAATATTTGAAGATTTTTAACTCCCCCTCCACCCCTTGTAACGCAACGTAACATTTTTTTGTACCCTTTTTAAACGTCAAGTGACTATTTTTTTACCCAAAAGTCCCAAAAAGTTATATTAAAGTTTTTATCCTTTACGCGATTTTTCGTCCGGCCCACCATCTATAAAGATCATGACAATCTGGCTTCACGGTGTTCGATTCTGTCATCATTTAGGGTTAGGATTTCCCCGTGAAACATAAACGAAAAGGGTTACCAATTAAGGAGTTTTAATTCCCTAATTCTTTATTTAAAAAAACAATGTTACGAGTTTACGAGACCCCCTCCCGCCAAATTGCGTTACGTAATACTTGTACGCCCCTTTCGTAGACAATTTATATTTCTTACTTTCAGAAGATCAGGCTGATTGTCTTTGGTTTTTTTGTCCCAGAACGTAATGATTTTGATTTTATTTTATCTTTAACCATTGGTTTTAACGCTTAGCGCATACCAAGGTAGGTTACCTACCTACTGTTAATACAATTATAATCATATGGGATCGTCACCTATTTTGTTATTACCTTCATAAAATATTCATAGAGTTTCAATTCTTCAGTTGTCCAATTCATTCAAATACAATGTAATCTTAAAGTTTAAAAACATCAATGAATCCCCGACAAACAGTCCATCCCTTAAAATGTTATGATGTCAAAGAGACACACACGTCACATCTGATTTACAATATCTCTTTTTGATGCGCTATCTCTTTTTGATCAAGTCCTCGCCAACACAAAATATAAACAGATCTAGTTAAAACGAATCGAACGAGTTGAAACCCGATGGTATCAGTAGTCATTCCTGGGTTACGTCTTTTATCTTTAAGCTCCATCATCAGGCCAGCTCGGTAGTACCAGCATTCGTTAGTGTTTTGACTGTTAGATCCCATAGAGAATAAAAACCCATAGCGCGTCTAATATCCATTCAGATGCTTACAAATGAGCTGCAAAAGCGCGGATAAAGCTTTGTTCATAGGGTATAATAATTTATACTACTATTTAAATTATGCTCTTCGGCTTTTCGGCTTTTTTAACTTTTTACTCTTTTTACCCTATATACTTTTATTTTTAAATTGGCTGACTTAATATAAATTTAAGCGAAATTAATAATTATATAACAACAACTCTATATATAGATGTCTTTCAAATACATTCGGATTTCCGAAGCTTGACGAATATAGCCGAAGCGTATAATTTAAATAGTACTACTATACCTGTACAGGATATGTAGGTATATGGCTTTGTTATTAGTCTATTAAATCACACAAATTACCTTTATTATTTAATCTGCTCTAGCTTTGACGTAGACGTTTCTGAGAAGCAGTAAAACGTCATTAGAGTTATTAAACAATATGATGACTGAAGTTTTGGAAGCGAGAGAAAAAAACAACGCAGTTTTTTAAAATTATTGAATTTTACGTTCATATTAAGTGCAATTTGTCCGTTTCGTAGCATTTTGTAAAGTTTCGTTTAATTAAAGTGAACCTTTTACATTACATTTATTTTTCTTTATTTTACGTATTTTCTCGATTCTGCCAAATCTCAATTAATGAGCATAATATGTACTGATTCCAATACTTTAAAGAAGACCATAACATGACGAAGCATTGAATATGAAAAGTGACGATTATTATATAATATATGTTTAATTTAAACTCAAGTTAAACCAAAACGATAAAAAATAATTAATATTGACTAGTGGAAGATGCTTACGCCCACGCAAATAAAAAAGGAAACTAATAAATAACAAATAAATGTTGCAAAGACGTATGTAATATAAACCACAAATCATAAAGAATTATGTACAAGTATATAAACATAACATAAAACATCAAAGATTTCATGGTTAAAACTCTATATTTTGTGGTTATAGTTTTTACATTTCTAGTATATTTAAATATACATATATGATTAATCATGATGTGGCCATATTAGCAAATATCTTGTAAAAGTACCGTCTTGACCGTGTCGAGCCAGGCTCCTTTGCAGAATAGACCTTCTCCCTTCCTGCCAGGCAGCTCGTAAAAGGCTAGCGTAGGCTTATTGTCACTGATGGTCGTTGATAGGTGGTCGAGTTTCGCAGCGACTCGCCCGGATGGTACCACAGCCCTAACTATATCTGCCACCATAACGTCCAATACTTACCGTTGACGTGTTCCGGTTTTGAGGGTAAGGTAGCCAGTAAACTTATTTTTGCTCAAGGCCTAACGTCCCGGCCTCAGGTTAGCAACACACTATTACTGTCTTTGGTGTCTCTAGGCGGCCTGAATTTCTTACTATCAGGAATTCCGTCTGCTTGTTTGCCTTCCAATATCATAAAAAAAGTTTTTGGTCAGATTTAAACATGACTTTTAAAGTGATTTTAATTAGTTCTTAATATTTTTGGCGGCCAGTAATGCGACTCTTGTGTGACTCATTACCCTACTTGGCACGGTCGAGCCTCGTGCTGCTCTAATCTACTTCACCTAAATAGGTTCTGTATGTTTTTTATATGTTATTTCAGAAATACTTACTTACTTTCATGCCAAGTCCTTAATAGGCTAGGCAGAGAACATCGAGTGCCGTATGTCACGATCCTTGAAAATCCATCTAGCTTTCTTCATATTTACTAAATTTTCATACAAGAACGCCGGTTTTAAAGTCTCATGGTGTTCTAATCTACTTCACCTAATTAGGTTATGTATGTTTTTTTAAATGTTACCGCAGAAATAGGTACTTACTTGTTTTCACGCCAAGTTAAATTACCTTTATTGAATTGGAATTGGATGAATCGCTGCGAAACTGTACAGCCTCGTCAGATGTCACGGAGTTAGTGTCGGTAAACCTATGCTCGCCTTTTACGAGTTGCCTGGCAAGAAAGCAGATGGTTTATTCTGCAAAGGAATCCGGAATAACACTGAAACATCTAATTATATTCGATTTGTATATCTGCTTTATCAAACTTTCTTCTGTAGTTCTTGTATTATGATCTAACCATCGTAACATGGCTCTTTATCATTTTTATACCAACACTTTATTTTATCGTCACTCTTTCTAGGATTTCACAGCGACGAAAACAGTTAGCGAGCGTAACACCGCTCGCGCTTAGATCGATAGCGGAAATATTTACTAAATATACCAATTTTTATACGAGGCTAGTTAGGAAAAAGGAAAATGAGCAGTCATTAGTGCAAGTGTAGGTATGTTTTTTAATTTTTTTCATGTTTGTTACGCGATAACATAGTTGTAGAATTGATATAATTCAACTAGTGGTTTTCGAATTAGGTATGCTTATTTTCATGTAAAGTGTTCACTAGATGAGCGAATAAGGGTGCTGCTAATATGGCCAAATATAGATCTGGAAGTACGAGAATGCCCCCGCCAAGCTGAGCACAGCAATGCTCAGGGCACTACATAAGTAACTTATATCGAAGTGATTTGTAGTTTTTTAAACTTATAAGAGACACCGCGTTTGGTTAGAAAAAAAATTAAGTTATGATATCTGGAGTAAATTTATTAAAAATATAAAATTTCATAGCTTTACATGTTACTGATATCTAAAAAAAACACCGATTGCGTCACTGATCTAATCATTGAAAATCGTCAAAATTCATAATGAAGAAAATATGAAATAGGGTTTTTTTAAATGTCAATAATATCTTAAGTAGGTATAACAACTATGTAATTAAAACATTACATGTTTGATATGTACAGTATAACAGATATCCTGAAAATTTTGTCCATCTGATATAATTCAACGCCAAGTTATGAGGGTTCAAATGCTCGATGAAGTTTCATACAAACGAAGTAGAAGAAGTTTCAAATGAAGTAGAGAGAGGTGGTTAAGTCACTAGTTTCACAATTCATTTGGTTTTTGTGTACATAAAATAGTTATCATACAACATTTCAGTTATTTGTAAGCAGTCTATGAATTTTGATCATCAGTGAGTACGAGAGTTTAAACATTCGACGAAATGCTTCGAGAAAAGATAGTTATCTTCGCTTTAGTCGTCTTTGCGGGTGCACTGCCGTGCCTCGAAATAAATAAACAATATTAGAAATGGCCACCCAGAGGCTGGGACAAATATGTTTACAATGTTGTTGTTTTTTAAAATGTAGATGCATTTTATTTACATTTTATTGTGTTCTTATTTTTTACAGGTAAGATGGAGCCATCAAAATATTTCAGCATTCGTTTATCCGGTTTGTGTTTTTCCGTAGCCAGAACAAAAAAGTGTTTTTTTTTTGGTATATCTATGAGATTTTTTTTTACAAGACATGTATTTTTATGACAAGTTTTTAATTGTAAGGGCTAGTAGTAGTCTTGATAAATACGATAGGAAAATAATAGGAATTTTAGAAGTTCTTGTGACGACCGTCCAGTTCCATCCTCAGATCGAATGTATCGATCGATCGAAGATGCGAATTCAGCATAAGTATGTTCTCCGGACCGGAACATGACACTGCGATTATGCGGGTAAGAAGAAAAAGTCAGGTTTCTACCGCCATTTCACAGCTCTCTACCACCAATGGAGTGATCCATTGCATTACCTATTATTGCCGTTGCCATCTACCTTGCAGACGATAGACTTGCACAATTAGCCTAAAATCCCGGCAACGGAACAGCGACGCAACTTCAGCAGCTTTGGTATCTATTCCAAATAATTAATAAATTTAGTGTATAGACCACGCTTGTCTCTTACCATTACGAAAGCTGTGTACTCTTTCACTTTCTTATCAACTTTATTCTTAACCTCTTATTAGACAAGATTTTTTTATATATTATGTGGTAATACTGAAAACAAAACAAGACGAGGGGGCTTAATCCTCGTAAACAGATCTAAGGCTAAGTTCAGATGATACAATTTTAAGCGAACGTTTTTATGATGCGCTACTATGAAGTACACGAATTTCTATGAAATTTTAAGAAAGAAAAAGTTTACCGCCGTCTTGTATTAAATCGTATCCGCTTAGTGTGATGATGCTCTGCCAATTCAGCTTCTAAGGAGTAAGTAAAAGGTAAATTTAAAAATAAAACGTTTAATGTTCATAATATACTCTTTAACGTTTTGTTATAAATTATTGTTTAGTTATGTTGTACTAAAATGTAATTATTTGATATGGGGTGAATAACTATAAAAACATGAAATAAAAGGGTACTTTATTTGTGTTAACGCCCTAGGCAATATTAGGGTCGTATAACATAACGTGCATTAATAAGAGGCGGGACTTCCATAGATACATAGCAAGCCCGAATTTGTATAAAATTTACTTGAAAAATTATAACCCGTATAATTTGAAAGTAAGTCTAAAGGCATGCAGATATATGGCAACTGGTTTCATATGATTTGGGCGACTAAAAAACATAGCAAACTTATTTTTTTATATGAAAATTGCACCAAACTGATTAGGTTAAGCAAAATGTTAATGAACGTTTTTGAAACGCGCGATCAACGTCGTTACATGCCTTCTGAACTTGGCCTTATCATCGCATAGCTATGTCAACAATTTCAATACGTTTCTAGTCTAGTTCATTGTCAACCAATTATCATCTTTATTCACTGCAAATACAGAACAAATTTTATCGACTTGATATTTTTATTGATATTAATTGCGTCTGCTTGTATGTTTAGTTTATTGCTTGGTCACCAAAGACGGATATCTGCTAAATTGTTGACACTGGAAACAATATTGTCACGATTTTCGTGTATTATATATTTTGACACTTAAAAAAACCTTTCCATAATACTTTAATATGTAAATACCTTTTGAAAAAGTACAACAGCTATTTAAAAAGTATTTAATGGTCATTGTCGATGAATAGTAAATTATTTAATATGTTTGATTAAAATCAGTAGGGATCACTACCATACAGGACTATGTCACGGTAATGTTTAAGTATAATATTATATTACTGTGACGATGTTACTAGTAATCTTTGAGTTACCTACGTAGGCATTACTGGTTCGTTAGGTATATGCTATCTTTTTCTACAGAAAGTTTAAAAAAGAGATACAACATCGTAACATTATTAGATTGCGGAAATATCAACATGTGACGTTTTTAATCAACATAATCCGAGAAATCAATTAAAAGTTTGTAGAAATGTCATGTTCAAACTAATCTGACAGCAATACATTTGTGTTGTCTCTTTCTATTACCAAAACTAATCTCTACTATTACTAACGTTGAAATAAGATAGCGATAACTAAAAATTAGTTTAGCAAAACTTGCTAGTTAGTAGTCATCACTGTAACAAAACGGAAGCGTAACATTCAGCGAATCAAATATGCGACAGTTTGGGAACCTTAGTATAATAGTATTAAACTAAACTCACAAAATTGTGTAATAAAATTTATTATGACCACAGTAACTGGTGATTTATCTTGGCCGCTCTCTCCAAATATTTACGTGGTTGATATATTCCTCAGAGTTCAGTTTTGCCGTATTTTTGGCAGAGGAACAAAGAAAACTTTGGTGTGGGCGTGTCTAAATAAATTAACCTACCGAGCAGTGCATATAATGTGTCGACAACATTTCTCGCAGACACTTGGAATTGGATTCAACATCATACTTAGTTGTTGCTATATACTGTCATCGATCTAGGCATTTCGTTAGACAAAACCATAGAGGGTAGGTGCTGTTAACTGGTGGTAAAGTGCTGTTCACTAGTGGTCGAGTGCTGTTCACTTGTGTTAGAGTGCTGTTCACTGGTGAGAGCTGTTCAACTTGTCCGGGTTGGATGCCGTCTTACCTATTCCTGTCGCTATAATGACTCTGTTATGTTCCGGCCCGGAGAGTCGGGTAGTTTTTAGACTTGCGCAATAAGCATTCCATCCCATCAGGTCAGCAACGCACCTACGACATCAAATGTCTATAAACCACAGATGTCTCTTACTATCAGGAGATCCAAACCGAGAGTGAGAAAGCAAAATGTACTCGTTCGCTCACTTCTAAAAAATACAATGCGATACTAAGGCCTAGTATGTGCTGCGAATTTGCACCGCGCGTTTTTTTCTCGCATTTCAGTAACATATTGAATCTTAACGAGTATCCGAAGTGGTCAAATATTCGTGAGGACAAAATTATGTGATTTAATGCAAATTTATGTGATGTGGCGCGGATTCGCGATAAAAGACCGCGCTGTGAAAATTCGCAGTGCGAACAGGTCCTAATTGAACAGCAGTTAAAATATATACCTATAATTTTTAGAAATGTTCTGTAACTAAATGTCGTCTTTTGCGTAAGTTACTACTCTACCCACCGGAACACAACAGTGACGATCGTCGATGTCATAATTTAGGTAGACTACATATTAACAAAACAAAAATGTAACCTTTTGCTGAAACCTATTTTAAAATATTTATTTTTAAACTAAAGACTTTTATTTTGAAAGCAATGTTTATCGCTTAGGGCTGAAAAGAGATCTTGTGACTTATTGCAAATATTTTTTTGGGTTATCTGCAATGATACGTATGATTTCGTATTTACTCAAAGTGGGATGACATAATTTTGAGTAATGTTTAATTATTATTAGAAAACTAGTCTACACAGCGAACTTCGTATTGCTTGACATTAACATCTGCTAACAGTTTGTATAGATTAACCTTATTTAGCCCATTTTCGCTGCAATTTTCCGTTTTTCTTTGTGAGAACAATACCCAACACAACAAAAAAATAATCAGCACAGTTCGTCTATCCATTCAGTTCATAATTTTATATAGGTACATATATGGAAAAGAAGGTATATGAATTTGTTTTATCGGAAACCCGAAGTGTGAAAAGACGGAGACCAAGTTTTTGAAAAGGTCGCTTAAAATTTTTAAACGGCCTTTTCAAAAAAGCCGTAAAACATTTTTTTCCCTAACAGATCGCAAGGTTTTTTAAGTAAGTAGTTGGAAAGAATTTATCGCCGTTTACATAGAAATAGCCACTTAAGCACGTATTGTCTAAATTAAATTAATCGTATTAGTTAATATTGGTAAAAAAATCAGACTTTCTTTATGATTAGTTAATTGTCAACCCGAATTAGTTTGGCAGCTTTATTTTAAAAAAATGATAGTAAGTTTTTGATTGCGTGTGAAAAACAGCTAGGTAGGTATTTTAAAGAATTTTCTTGTGGAAAAGAATAAACACTTAATAAAATATTATATTAAATTAATAATATATCTACTTAAATGAATAAATCGAGGTTGCGAGGAATTTGTTTCGCCGTTTCTTCTTATGACTGGTTACGTTTGGAAACGGTGGTAGTAAAAGGCTATACAGTCGATTAAAAAGAAATTATTAGGTAGACGTATGTAGAGGTAATTATTTGCTTCGCTCTAAAATTTAAGGGGACGAAACAAACGAGTTCACTAAGTTCGGTAGTTGGTTTTTATTCTTAAACACTAATGTTACAAGTTCGAATTAGATAGTGAGTTATATAACATCGAATTACCTACCTAGGTAAATCTTGATAGAAGTCGAACTTTTTATTACCTACTTAAATATTTAAACATTACATATCTAACTTACAGCTCACTCTAGCGTAATACTCTAACACTTGGTTGTATCTCCGTTGACAAATTGACTCGACCTGACGTCGGTAGATGGCGGTTATTTTTAAGTAAATTATCATTTTTATTAAAAAAATATCTTTTTGAGCATTTTGAATAAACTTATCGTAAAAATACATCTTATTTACAATAATGAACTAAATAATAACAATAAAAAATTTAATAACAAGAGACAATAATAATTAATCGTTGCTGCATCAACAATGAAAATTTTTGCATTATAAGGCACCAATCTTTTTCATCAATTTGAAACAAACGAATCAGAATACAAAATACAAATAAATGATTTAACTAACCTGAAATCGCGTACTCTAATAATTAGCGTTACTTATTTGATAATTAAAACTCAAAAGCGCTACTTTTATCATATTAAGAGTACCTAATAGCCTGCCAGTGCCTAATTTCGTTGACAAAAAAGCATCATTAATTGAGATGTAAGCTATCCTATCTTTCAAGTTGGACCAAACTGCATACGGTTTTGCATCTTCACGCCCATATCCCCGAAGAGGTAGGCAGAGCCACAACCAGGGCACCCACGTCTTGCCGGAGATACTATCCCACAATGTGATAGGTGGCAAGCCTATCGCCAACCGGACACATATCCAATCCCGAGCAACATTTTTTTTATTAGAAAATTGGAAAAACCCAATTTTCTTTTTGTTGCCCAACCCGGGATTCGAACCCTGAACCTCATGCAGTCCAGTCCAACAACTGAACCGTTAGACCACAGCAAGCAAAAAATTAAATGTTATTAGTATCTTCAAGTAGTACCTGTACGCCCATTAGAGGTAGGAAGAGACACAAGCAAGGCACACACAACTATCCGAAGACAGTAAGTCCCACAGTGTGATAGGTGGCAATCCTATCGTCAACCGGGCACACCCAATATCGGGCAACGTTATTTTTTTGTTGTTCTACTTTTATTTTGTTGCTCCGGGATCGCACCCGGGACCTCAAGAAGTCAAGTCCGACCGCTCGACCACAGATGCACACAGACCACAGACAGACAAAATTATCGGATAAACCACGTAACTTGTATTTTATATACATAATACAAATTAAGATATACCTAACTTTTTACATGATTCCAAACTACATATTATAAATATAACCCCCGTTTTCAAAACGTTGTAAAAATGCATAATTATTAATTTAATGACCCACGACTAACTTCTTCTTCTTCTTCATTTATAAATGTGGCTTTCGATCGTTTTTCACAACTACTTTGCCAATGTCAAGCTAGTTATTAATTCTTATAAAGTCATTAGTCACTATGTGCAAAGTCATGTCAGGTCAGGGTCTTGAGTAAAGCAGTGGCTGCGTTACTCAAGCTCATCTAGTGAGATTTGACGTCAGTGAGGAAATAGACGATACACTAATTTCTTTATGATTATTTCATTTGTGCACTTTCACTGAACAAAATTAATCTAATTAATACCTAAATTAACCAATTTCACTCAATATAAACACGAAATTCAATAATAATGAAAAAATTAAGACCACCTTCTATCACGATGGCGTCAAAACTACCATAACTAACTGAACTGAACTAACTAAGGCCCACAATGGTATAGGTGGCAAGCCCATCGATAATCAAGCGCACATATTCAATCCCCGGCAACGTATTTATTAGAAAATTTCAAAAATTAAATTTCTTTTTGTTGTCTGATCCGAGACATATCTACTCGTATTTTAGTGGTATTTTTATCTATTAACACAGATTAGAAGAAAGCGAGGCGATGCTATAGCAACAATTACTTTTTGCAGTGATCTATTAATTTGAATTGTTTTTATAATTATTCTTACTCTGTTTTTTGTTTCATTTTAAGTTGTCTGTTTAACATTATTTGTTTTCTAGTATTCGATATGTTTCGTGTATCATGGTGGCGTGTTAACATTTATATATTAATGTTTAATATGTGTCTATAAGTGAGGACCTGTAATTGGCTTACTGTTTTTTTTCTGTTACCATTTTAATTGTATAAGTTGCTGTTGGTCTTCCATGTGAAATAAATAAATAAATAAATTAGTACATATTAGTATCGCTGACTAACACCCACAGTACAAGCATATTGCTTACTTTCGGGTTTGACCAATTTGTGTAAATTGTATATTGTGTCTTTATTTATTTAGTTTATAATATAGTAGGTATACAGTATACAGTAGTCGCCTCTCTGGACTAGCGGTTCAGTTGTTGGACTTGACTGCCTGAGGTCTTGGGTTCGAATCCCGGGTCGGGCAACAAAAAGGAAATTGTTTTTTTTTCCAATTTTCTAATAAAAAAACGTTGCTCGGGATTGGATATGTGCTCGGTTGGCGATAGGCTTGCCACCTATCACATTGTGGGATTTAGTGTCTTCGGCTACTCGTGGGTGTCCTGGTTGTGCCTTTGCCTACCTCCTCGAGGATATGGGCGTGAAGATACTTTTTTTTTAATACAGTATATTTTATTTAGAAGCCTGAAATTTATATGTTATATATATGCTCTATGTTCGCGTATCAATTCCTAGTTACTATTGTTTCAGTTATACGTAAATTAGAACAGTTTAGTACAAAATATATATCTATCTATATTTTTAACCGACTCGAAAGAAGGAGTTTCTCAATTCGACTATGTTTTTTGTTTGTCACGTGATTACTCGGCCAATAGCCAACCTATTTTGATGTTCCTTTTTAGAAAGATAGGTCATGACTGCGTGGTTGTCCCGTATTAGTAATATTTAGAACCAATTAGTGATTTTTGAGTTATACTTAATAGTGTCATAATTTATGCATGATCAAGTGTAACTCAAATTATACTAGTTTGATGTTTATTAATTTATTTGGGAAACATTTGCTTGGTATCTTTTGATTAAAAAATTGTCACATAGCGATGTGGTATTCAATG
The DNA here is from genome assembly GCA_002245475.1 of Calephelis virginiensis. Taxonomy (NCBI): domain Eukaryota; kingdom Metazoa; phylum Arthropoda; class Insecta; order Lepidoptera; family Riodinidae; genus Calephelis; species Calephelis virginiensis. The sequence goes on from NJDC01000113.1 coordinate 42,349, forward strand.
AAATTGCATTGACTTCTAAGTAGGTATATGGGCATGAAATATCTACGACAAAAGCTTGCCATTTGCTACAAAATATGGCTAACATTCTGACCTTACTAAGGCTGTCCAGAAAAAGTAGAGTATCGATATCGATACATGATCTATTATATCTATAGTGAGGATCGATAGTTAAGTTTGGATAAATAGATAAGAATTATTGTTTACCTGCCGAATGAAATTGCAACTATCAATTTACTTACTTACCTACTTAGTGCTACTCAATTCTTTTATAAATAGGGAAATGTAATGAAACGAAAGAAAGAGTATACATTTACTTTTCACCAACAATTTTTATTACATCGTGGTGTGCATGTTTATATTTATATAAATTAACTCTTTATATTTATTACAATATTCATAATCATTGCAAAACATTGTGATCAGATTACATTCAAACTTCTTTCTTTATTGAAAATGAGCGTAGACAAAATAATATCAACATTTGTTAAAAAGAGACAAAGAGATGTAAAGTTATATGGCGATTCCAAAGGTATTTTTACAACTAAATTTACTGTAGACCATTTTTTTATTTTTTATGATAGATAATGGAAGGCAAACAAGCGAACGGATTTTATGATGGAAATTCACGCCGCCTGGAGACACCAAAGGTGGTAATAGTGCGTTGCTTGAGGCTGGGATGTTAGGCCTCGAGCAAAAGTAAGTTTACCGACTACCTTACCCTCCAAACTGGAACACGTCATGACGTGTCGGCAGGAATAGGTAAGGCGGTGGTAAAACAATGTTGCACTGTTGCACTTCTTTATATATTCCTATTTCTATGGTTTTGTTGTCTTTAATTATGTGACTTGAACATGTATGTAATATATCTGACAATACCAACTTACTTGACGTGGGTTCGCAAATCAGGAGTTCTTGCTTATGTTAAAAAAACCGGTATGGAGGTAGGTATATCATGTCTCAATAAATAGTGAGGTGTCTAATGATAAACTTATGCTACCACAATTTATCGCGTTTTTTAAAAAGTAAAGTATCTTCATGCCCATATCCCAGAAGAGTTAGTCAGAGGCACAACCAAGGCACCCACGACTAGCCGAAGACACTAAGTCCCACAAATGTGATAGGTGGCGTTTTTTAACAATGAAATAAATGTGTTTTTATGTCTTGTATGGTGAGTTACTCAATTATTTAATATTTTATTTCTTTCTTACCTTTGTTCATTCACTTTTTTCTATCTTTCTTTTATAAAATTTAAAGATAAGGGAGTTAACGCTGAAATGATATTGCATTTTAAATATTATTGCCCAATTGTATTGCGATAAGCATAAATTTAAAGTAGTCCGCAAAAATACTTCACTTGTTGTCATGCTGCGTTGTACCCAGTACGATTCATGATGTCATCAGCTTGCGGATACGACTGCGGTTGCCAGGAATCAGTGGAATGCTTTTTTCACGTCATAACCATGCATCTTGTATTTTGAATCGGATAAAAATTATAATTAGTTTTTTTATTTTTTTTTATTTCATAGATCGAAAATGTTATCGATATCAGTTATTCGTCTATCAAAATTTGGCTGGTCCCATAAATGTAACCCTGTATGTAAATTAATCTCCACTTCGAGTGTTCAACGCATCACGCCTGAACGGATGGACCAATTCTATTAATTTTTTTTTGTTATTTTGGTTATTGCCAATAGAAGGATCACATAAAGAGAAAAACTGGGAAAATTGCAGGGAAATAGGGAAACCAATATTTTGCGGTAGTTTGCGGTAGATAGGGATAAATTAATTTAAATTATTAAAATTGTTTGTGTTAATAAATTATCATGTAATCAATACAAAAAACAGTGTGTAAATAAATAATTAAAATTAGTAATTTCAATAAAACCTATTAAAATATTTGCACACCACAAATTGGTAGTATATGTTGGAACGCTCAAATAATTTTGTAACATCTTTGTAACATATAATATTCCGCAAATCTTATATATAAAATTCTCGTGTCACAATGTTAGTCTGCATACTCCTCCGAAA
>NJDC01000113.1:50613-65285 GCA_002245475.1 Calephelis virginiensis
ATTGATGTAAATGGACGCTATTTTGAAAAGTTATAATAAAACTAATAACTTGCTAGAATGCTTAGTTTTTGATTTTCTAAGAACTTTCAGTTTGACCCTCGTATAACTTGGTTTTTGAAAGTTTCTGAAACTCCTACTCCCGTACGTCTTGTCCAAATCATCAGAAAATTTAAACATGGACTTATTGGCATGCAATAAGCTCACCGTACTTTAATCTGACATGCAAGAGTATATTTTCAAGCCAAAAAAAAAATAGACAGACAACCCTACATGCGCGTCTCTATGTAGAGATTTGATACATAATGGAGGTGTTCAACAATGGTACAGGGTATCTCCCATATCTTAATCTGACGCGCCTAAGTTAGTCCAAAAATCCCCTCTTGGGCTCCCCTACTATTACACCGACAAAGGCGCAGCAAACAGCTACTGCTCAATATTTTTGCACCAAGTCTTCGACGTCAAAACAAAGTCAAATTAGGTCGATACTCGTTTGATAGATATCGAATATTATGACACAGTAATTGAAATGCTTGACCTTGTGTCACATTGGCTATGGTGCTTGAGACATATTTCCAATCAGGCTGAGTAATATAAAATTTTCTTATTTCATATGTTGTTTTGTGCCATTAGACAAGGAGCAAGTACACGTCTCTCATGGTTAGCGATAATTGTGGTCAATACTGGGGAAGAGAAGGAGCTTCGACTCCTGTTCCAACAAATCGGTTTTTTTAATACGAGGTCAATGCATGTATAGCAGCAGCCAGCAGGATCCATCAATCGTTATGTAAGGTTCATGCTTTTCTCGTCATGAGATTTCATCCTAGTAATATTTTTGAAATTAAACTGAATACACAAACTGAATAAATCTGAAACTGGATACTATTAACCGGATTTCAAGAAGGATAGAGGCTATCAATTCGACTGAATGTTTTTTGTCTCTTTGTATGTTTTATCGATTAGTCGGATAATAACGAACATATTTTAATGGACAAGTTTTTTGAAAAGTGGCTTATGATTTCGAGAGGATGCCATATATATTTAATTAACATCGGATTCGTGGTTTTTAAAATAAAATTCTCGAATTTCCGATAACGACAAGTTGAGATGAGCCAAAAAAATAACCTCTTCTTTAAAGTCGGTCAAAAACATATGCATGAAATAAAATAACCACGGGGAAGATATTTATTAAATGTATAAGAGACCACCAACGAATTGTATGATCTATCTTTAAAAAAATATTATGAAATCAATGACATTAAAGTCAAATTTTTCAGTTTCATTTTAAAGTATTTTTTTACTAAACTTTGTCAATTTATTAAATTCTAATTACACTTATAAAGCTTTCTATTTTTGTCAAACTGTATTGTTGTTATTTACCACTAGCTGTTCCGGCGAACTCCATTCCACCCGTCCAGTTTGTATGTGAAAAATTAAAACGTTTTTTTTTAGTTTGCTCACAGCCAATCGGTATATAAAGTATCCTATGTCCGTCGCCAGGTTCTAATTTATCTTCCTCCTAGTACGAATAAAATTACCTCCGTTCTATTCTATATATCATAGACGTTTTAGGTGCATCGCTGTCTCATGATTTCGCCAAAGGTAATTTATCGACTGCTCTACCCTCTGGAACAAAACAGTGGCAAACACTGTTATCATGGCGATAAAAATAGATTACGTTTTATCCCTATCCAAGCTAAGCAAGTAAACAGCATTCGATCAAGTTATGTTTTTTACATGATGAACCAGCTAGCTAACCAAGCTAAGATTATTATATGTAAAGTGCAAAAAAAACTTACAACACGAAGAGAGCATACGCATTGATTACTTTTAAAGACGTTATAATTACGTTCTGGCTCTTTTGCAGAATAGACCATCTGCCTTCCTGCCAGGCAGCTCGTAAAAAGCGAACATAGGCTTACACTCTAACACCGTGACATCTGACTAGGTGGTAGAGTTTTACAGCGACTCACCCGGTTTGGTACCACCGCCTTAACTATTCCTGCCTGGCGGCAGACTGCAAGGTTGAGGCCAACGTCAGTGCTTGACGTTGATGTGTTTCATTAAGTGTGAATGACGGTATTGATAAAAGTCCTGCCACTATAAGTCCAATCCTTGCCGTTGACGTGTTCCGGTTCGGCGGGTAAGGTAGCCGGTAAACTTACTTTTGCTCGAGGCCTAACATCCCCGCCTCAGGTTGGCAACGCACCATTACCACTTTTGGTGTTTGCTTGTTTGCTTTCCATTATCATAAAAAAAAGTATGGGTGTTCACTGTGAATGTGAAAAGATGTGTGTTTCCCGCTCCTTATGGGTATGTCCTGTGACTCCTTATGTGTCAGTCCGCTGTACCCAACAGCTTCTTCCTTACTGAAACTGTTAGGTTCCACGTTGACGCCGGCGTATACGGAATACGGGACAGCAATGTACTTCTGCATAAACACTAACGAATACTGACAACGAAAACAACATTAAATCAGTACAATATAGTATAGGGATTGAAAGAGAGACGAAATATAAACGAAAAGGTTTGCCAACAAATTAAAAATGACAACCAGACTATACAATCGAGGGGTTCCCCATAAAACATAAACGAAAAGGGTTGCCAATTTAGGAGTTTTAATTTTTCAAGTTTTTATTTAAACAAAACAATCTTATGTAACGCGTTGTAAGAAAGACCTTCTCCTGCCCCTATAACGCATCGTAACGTTTTACGAGACCCCCCTCCCCCCAAATTACGTTACGTAATACTTGAACGCCCTCTAAGGCGGTGGAACCCTACCCGGGCAAGGGGCTGCACAGTACTCTACCACCAGTAGTCTTGTTGGTGCAGACATATATTTACCAGTGCTCGCTTCTTACGAGCTGCTTGGCAGATAAGCAGATGGTCTATTCTAGAAAGCAGTTCCGGATCAACAAGGTCATTAAATCAGTTATTAACTGTGATGTCTGCGTACCTCTGAGGGTTTGTTGCGTTCTAACGAGGATGTCATCGGATTGCTCCCTATCTCCATCCGAATCTGAGATGCACGGTTGGGCATCTCAGTTTCGCTACATTCACTCCTTATTGAGTTAGTTAAAAAAAAAGTATCTTTACGCCCATGTCCCCGAAGATATAGGCAGACGCAAAACCAGGACACCCACGACTAGCCGAAGACATTGGGTCCCACAATGTGATAGGTGGCAAGTCTATCGCCAACCGGGTACATATCCAATCCCAAACAACTTTTATTTTATTAGAAAATTGGAAAATCCAAATTTTCATTTTGTTGCCCGACTCGGGAATCGAACCCGGGATATCATGCAGTCAAGTCCAACACCTCAACCGCTAGACCACAGAGGCGATAATTTATAATAATAACTAATAATAATGGCGATAATTTAACTTTTTAAAGTCTAGGCAAAAAGAGAGCTCATGGATTGTACCTTACATTTCATAATAAATATTGCCGGGCGGCTCTTTATCTCAGAAATAAATCTATGTAAGTCGATATCTATTGAGCATACGTCATTTCTAATTACAATACGTACGATACTAACCAAGATACTATTAAATTAAAAAATATACATAATAATAGAGATACATAAAGTAATGTTATACTTAATTTAAAAAAGGAAACTCGCTGAGTTTCTTTCGCCGGATCTTTTCAGTCCGTGGCCGGCCGGTAGTTTATAAAAATGTCGACGCACGCAAGTACCAAGTGAATAAAGCTTTTTCTGATTCTGACTGCGGATCTCGAAGTGTCATATGCGCACTGTACTCGGTTGGCAATAGGTTTGTCACATCTTAGAACTTAGTGCTTTCGGTTATTTTAGAGTGCCCTGGTTATGCCTCTGCCTAAAGCTTTGGTGATACGAGAGAATTTTATAATTATTTGTAGGATATTTTGTTGGTCAAAGAGTTACTGTACGCGCCTCGATCATCCGCAAGACTTGGGTTCGATTTCTGACAGGGTCTACTAATAAACGTATTGGGCTATATTTCTGAACCGGGTTTTTAGTAAAATTGTTTCGGTATTTATTTGTGTGTGCGATTTTATATTAGTATCTATAATAATTAGCACCCATGTTAGAAGTTATTTTTGGGCTAGAAATAAATCACATTCATTTATTTCTAGACAAAGAAACAAATTAAATTATAAAAAGGTTTTTCTTTATGTGTTAATATTGAGGTATTTATGTTTTCAGGTAAGATAAAAGAATACAACTAAATGACGCAACACAAGTCAAATGTAAGTTTTTATTGCAAGGAAAAATGTAAAACTCCCATTTTAATTTAATTGCAAAAAGAGATTTATTTCATAAATAAATCTTGAGTTGGTAATTTATAATACGTATTAAAAATAAATTAACAATTCTTTGTGTTCTTGCGTAAAAATAAAATTTGTGTTTACTTATTTTAAATGCTGCTAAAGTCAACGTTAGTTAAATGAAAAAAATGTTGAAATAACACTAAAACGCTTGTTCTTAAACCAATATTTACTTAATAAATTTAAAGTCTAATTACGTGTATAAAAATGTATAAGCATAAATAAACTTGGCGGGTTTAACAAACTTGTTTATTCCTGTCATCATAATTGTTCTCTTCCAGTTTGGGGTAAACTTACTTACACACTTGGCTCAATAATACCTATCAGGTTGCTAACGCCTTAGTCATGTATGTGTTCTGATATAACCGTTGTTTCGTTTGCTCTCAATTTCTTCTTTCTTCTTGAAAATACACATTTTCTATTTTCTTTGTTGCCCGACCTGGGGATCGAACCCGGGACCTTAGAAGTCATGTCCGACGCCGGATCGCTTTACCACAGAGATCACCTTAGTTCATTTTATATAGTAAAATAAATTATTTTTTTAAGACAATTTTCCCTTGTGTTGGTTCAGGTCCTTTATGTGGCAAAGTTGGCCAGATGGCTGGCGTCCTGCCTAGCAGCATAGGGTCATTGGGTCATTTCCAAAAAAACTACCGCTGGCAGAGTGCTGTGCAACTTTCCCAGGTAGAGATCCACTGTCTTACCTATTACTGCCGCCGTAATGTCAGTAAAATTTTCCAGACCGGAGGGTAGGGTAGTCGGTAGACTAGCTCATTAGACCTAACGCCTGGGCCACAGGATAGCGACGTACATATAATATATGACACGGTTACGTACCTATAATATATGACTTACCTATAATATAATATGACAAGTGTTTTTTGTTTGACCGTCACGGGAGTCGCGTGCTTGTACGCTGTCTTTTGATATAAAAGATGATTAAATTAGCCATTCTGTTACAGCTTTATCTACAACTTCCAGTTGCGGTATAGTTGCAAGTGCAACTATAACTAATAGTGATTTTAAAGTTGCGTAACTTTTTCCTTATTTTTTTATATCTAATGTATTAGATTAACTAACTTTGAAATTTCCAACATAACTCATTGGAAATTTTAAATATGTCAATCAACTAAACAGGAAAGGATTGAAATAACAGGCAATTAAAATTTAATATTAAAAACAAATTAGTCAACGTCATTGCATATTTTTCATTCAACGAAGATAGCTTAGCTTTAACTTAACTGAGACTTTAATCTTAGTCATAATCATTAAGGTGTATTCGCCCACTGCTGGACATAAGAATCTAGAACAATATCTTACTACTATTTATTATATTTGATATTTTCCATCGTCGGCGCTTGGTATAACTTCCAAATATTCATATTTTTAAAGAAAGAAACACTTGTACTGTTTTACTTATCACTTATAATTTATTACTTTGTAATTAGTAGCCTACCGGTTTCGCTTATACAGCAAAGTAATAAATTATAAGTGATAAGTAAAACAGTACAAGTGTTACTTTCTTTAAAAATATGACTATTTATTATCATAATGAAAACTTTTTGTGTCAAAAAGGAGACGAAAGGGCTTGTGGGCAACAAAATGGTAAGTCATTTCACTCACCTACCAACCACTTGAAACACCAGGAATATCACACATACAGTGTTGACCTTTTAGAAAAGTGTTAGCTGTTTTTTTGACTTTATTTGTTTGTTAAACACTACGTACTTACGTAATATAGTAAAACCAAGATTATGTTGAGGATTTCCTACGTACGTAATGTAGCAAATACAAGATTACGTTAAACACTTCGTACGTACGTATAATATATCAAAAACAACAAATATTACAGAACAAAACGTGAGCTTATCTCTGACAAAAGATATCTTACTAATTTAGGTTTTCATGTAATACTACAGCAAATAAGCATACAGCTCTCTTGACAATGAGAGATATTGTGGTATAGCCACACTATCGATGTTGTCAGTTGACGCCGTCTCCTGACCGGGATGTTAGGTCTATTCTGTAAGTCTACCAGCTATAGTGGTCATTTTAAAATGACTAGTTTTACGCTGGCTCGCCTCTTACGAGCTGTCAGGCAAACCCAGAGAAACAGACACAAAATTACAGATAAAGAGAATCATAAAATTGACAATTTATGAATAACACTTGATAAAACCGATCAAGAACGTAGTTTTTAGAACCATCATGATCACTTCAGCTTTCAAACAAAAAATCACATCGAAATCGGCTCACCCACACCACACAAACACGCACGGCCGCACGCACGCTCACACACACACACATTCACACTTAAATACTCAGACTTCTCACATATAGAAATTAAAAATTTGACCGCCTGGTTGGTCGAGTGGCCTCATACACGCTTAATTACAGCGACATACAACGAGGCTCGGGTTCAATTCCTGACGGGGCAGGCATTTGTGTCATGAACATTTAGATGTCTGCATTTCCGGGTCTGGGTGTTTATTAAATTTATTCTAGTATCTATTTGAGTATTTCTATGTATTAGTATCGTTGACTAACACCCATAACACAAGCATGTAATTTGCTTACTTTGGGGTTAGATTCAATTTGTGTGACTTGCCCAGGGATATTTATTGATTTATTATTTATATTGAGCCGTAAATAATTTATCTAGGAGAGTTATATCAAAATAGGGTGCAAAGGAGTGTGTTCAATTTCTGTCTGAGTTGGATATCAATCTTAAAAATATCACAAGTGCAGTACTACTATTTAAATTATGCGTTTCGGCTTTACACTTTATACTTTTGTTATTAAATATTCTGACCTAATTTAAATTTAAGCGAAGTGATTAATTATGTGTAACTGTATATAGATATCTTTAAAATACATTCGGTTTTCCGAAGCTTGACGAATATAGCCGAAGCGCATAATTTAAATAGTACTGCATATGATTTTGAGGTTATTATTAACATGTCAAAGGGAAACCTCCTTAATAGCTGTTAAACTTAGAAATAGCAAAAAATTTGATAAAAATCGCCTCTGTGGTCTAGCGGTCCGGGTGTTGGATTTGACTGCATGAGGTCCCGGGTTCGAATCCCGGGTCGGCCAACACAAAGAAAATTGGATTTTTCCAATTTTCTAATAAAAAAATGTTGGTCGGAATTGGAAATGTGCCCGGTTGGCGATAGGCTTGTCATCTATCACATTGTGGGACTTAGTGTCTTCGGCTAGTCGTGGGTGCCTTGGTTGTACCTCTGCCTAATTCTTCGGGGATATGGGCGTGAAGATACTTTTGAAAAAAAATACCATCACATGAACGTAGCCCCAGCGTAAGTCTAAAATTGGTTCGTAAACAACTAACCAGCTTGTGACAAGTCACACAAAATTAGTGACGTCATCAATGCGCATTAGTTATTATCGCATTATTGTGTCCAGAACATTCCGCATTTTAAAAAAACTGTTTTTTGGCTGCCTCTCTATATTTACCAGAATGTGTAAAATTATTGTTCAACAGGGTACAGCCACGGGCCATGGTTAATTTAGTTTAAAATAGTCCTATAAAACAAATGTGGAATAATTTTTTTGCGCACTCGCTAAACAAATGAGTTATCGCTATTGTCTTTTAATAAAAGTCATAGAAAAAGAAAAACACTTTTAGTGCTATCAGATTTTTTGTACACAATTTTGAAACGATGTGGGTTAAAAACGTTATAATCTGACATGTCTAGAATTTTCCATCTAGTTCTTAAACAGAGGCATCACCCCTATTGTGTGTTTTGAAATGTCCGATTCACGTCAGTGACGTGATTAAATACGAGTTGTATTTCCAGAATATCCCAGTTACACTTAATACGTGCTACGTCAACGTCTACGTCACATGTGCGTAGCATCTCACTGTAGCCAACTTGGTTTGAAGGTCTAGCACGAACATAAATTGACAAGTCGATTAGTGATCCCGAATGCTGAATCGACAAACAAAAATTCCTAATTAATTTTAATATTAAATGATGTTCATGTTCATCACAAGTGAACAAGACTAATCTAAAGAGCAAACAGTTTTTTTTTTAGTACAGTACCAATAACCAGATTGCCATAGGTATAGGTATAGGTAGGAATAATTTTTGGTATATCCAAAAAATAAAAATCTTTAGCGTCATCAACACTTAAGCTTATGGCAAATTCGGGATTTTGTTATATGTTCGACTCCTATATATTTTTATTTCTGTAAATCGATTGCTCCGTTATTTCTGAGCCGATTTCAAAAACTCTGTCTCTGTTTCTATATAAAGGTAGTCTCATTACAGATATATCTGGATCTGATAATGATATCCCAGGGAAATCAAGGAAAATAAATCAAATTTGACTACGTTTATGATTTAATTACTGAAAAGAAGTCGTTTTTTGCAATTTTATTACGATCAAATTATTAGTATCGAGAACGTATTAATATCGAGTTAATTACTCGAATTCGACAGATCCATATGTTGGGGGCACGGAAAGATACTCAGAGAAGAATCAGTCGAATCCACTTCCAGACCCTCCTAAAAGTAGCGATGACGTTGTTCTACGTCATCCACAACGCTTTTAACGTCGTTTGTGCGTAACACCTATATTTCAGCCAATGTCACGATGGGCTTCCAACATTAAATTAGACTTTAGAATAGTTTTATCGTGTAATGTTCATTATCTTTTACAGGCGTCATTGCTGCAATATGTCGAAACAACGGCAAAACACGTCTGAGTTTATCCCGAAGAGACGAGTTTTCTTGGTCCAATATTGAGATTAAATGCCTGCCTGTCTGGTTAAGAGACAAAAATAAAAACCATACATATATAGTTTTTTTTCATTAATTTGGAGATAGAGATGTATAGAATCAATTGTTCCGAGACAAAAGCGAACAGGCTTTTCTGCTGATAAAATACAGTCTTGGCAGAAACCATAGATGTTATAGGTGCGTCGCAGCCTTGTGGTCAAAATGTTAGCATATTGTCCAATTCCACTGGATGCATTAACGCCTGGACCGGAACATGATACTGTCACTATGGAGGCAGAAATAAGTAAAGCGATGGATGGAGCAACTAGTGCAAGTTGCTCTATAACACTCTGCCATCAGTGGTCTTATTATTTATTATTATTTAACACTTTATTGCACACAAAAATTAAAATACACAAAATACACGAGAAGTTAAAAATGCACAAAAGGCGAGCTTATCTCTAACTAAAGAAATTTCTTGTTGGTTATGGCCCATTTTTTTTATGATATTGGTAGGCTAACAAGCAGACGGATTTCCTGATGGTAAGAAATTCACGCCGCCTAGAGACACTAAATGTGGTAATGCGTTGCGTGCGTTGCCAACATGAGGCCGGGGTGTTAGGCCTCGAGCAAAAGTAAGTTTACCGGCCACCTTACCCTCCGAACCGGAATACGCAATGACGTTATGGCGGCAGCAATAGGTAAGGCGGTGGTACCAATCCGGGCGAGTCGCTGCGGAACTCTACCACCTAGTCAGATGGCGCGGTGTTAGTGACGGTTAGCCTATGCTTGCCTCTGACGAGCTGCCAGACAGAATGACAGTTGTTCTTTTCCACACAAGAGACGAGACCAACAATTAATTAATTATATATATATAGCCAAGTTAATGGGTAGGTCGAGATAGGATAAGAGTATCGAGTGCCAAATTCAGGTAACAAATTACGATTCTTTCAGACCTACAAACCGTAGTAAAATTGCAAAAAGACGATTCCAACTCCTAATTATTTTTATATATTTTTGTTTGTGTGTTGCTTATGTATATCTACGAGTACTTTGGCGTCAAACAACTCAATTGCATTCCATTTTTAAATTTCGACGGAGAAAGAGGAGTGTTATAAGTTTGACTCCACCCTCTCTCTTTCGCTCTGCCTCTCTCCCTCCCTTCTTTTCTCTTTTGCCCTTCTCTTTCCCCCCCTCTTTCGCTCTGTGTCTGTGGTATTCTAACTTTTGAACGGATAAACTGAATTTTGGCGCCAGAGAGAAAAGATGATTGTAGTTTTTTTTTCTTAATTATTAAATTTCGTTTTTATATAGTGTAAAGTTAATCAATTTATTGGCATTTTAAACAAACTGGTTCAGTGCACAATTGAAACGGGTGGACAGATGCGGATTCAATACGGATTTTTTGTTTGAATATAAACTTGGTATAGATTGGAGTATAGGATAGTTTTTAATTTGATATTGCGAGGAAATTCCTTGGTAGCACCATTTAAGCAACTTTAACTAGCAAAACAAAACTAAACACTTAATACAACTGCTTAAGCTATCTTATTAATAATAATAGACCAGCACTCCTAGGTTTGAGTCACATAAAAGTCTATATGCATTAAAAAAAAACTCAAATAAAACCTTTAAGTATTTTAGTCTGAGTTTATTACTGAGACAGAAAAACTATAAATTTAAAATACCCTGTATATATTCGTGTGCATGTATTCAGTGTAAACAGCGTTGCGATTTATCTTCGCCATTCGATTATGTATACCTGCGTTTGTTTGTATTTCACGTAAACACGACGAGTAATCGCAATGTATGAAAACACGTGTGATTTTAAGGCCTTGTTCAGACTCTACGATTTTGGTATATCATAATTTTGGCCTATACATACATTTAATAAAACATAAAAACAAAAATATCCCATTCACATAGCCGAAGGTAACCTAGGTTGTACTAAAATTTATTTTAAGTTATAGTACATGACAAGTACAGTGTAACATATATTTAAATTAGTTTAAGACGCATATTGTTAAATAAATCTATATGTAAGCGTTGTGCGTAGGTTTTGAAATAATAAAACATGTAATATATACATAACATCAAATTATTGCACTAATCAATCAGAACTTCACGTTTTTTGGTGGGTTGCTAGCATAGCGTTTGTAGATAGGTACGCCAAACATTTTACACATAAACTATAGGATTATATATCTCTTACCCTTAAACTAACTGTTTCTCTTCCAATCTTATTAAAAATCTAAATCTGTATTTTACTATTTTTTTAAATACGGGAAATTGTGTTAAGATAGTTTGTAAACCTAAATTATCTGATTTAAATTTGAGCTCTATTTTAAAATAATCGGTGTCTATTTGGAAATTGAAAACGAATCTGAATGTAAATAGTTAAGAGTCCTCGTTTTAATCGAAACTTGCTAAGTTGACAACTCTCAATATTTTTAACGCGAACTACAGTCGCAGATTATTAAGATTATTGCGACTTTAAAAGTTTATTTTGTCACAGCTTTAACGCGTGGGCTAAGATTGATAGATTTTTAGGATTATTGTTCTTGGCATGTGCAGCGACGGTAATAGGTAGACAATGAATGTACTTAATGTACCTTTACTTTTTACTATTTATCTACTCCAGTTTCCCCTGTTTTTTTTAATGCTAGTGGTAGTCACACTATAATTTTAATTAAGTTTGTTAGTAAATTTATGTTCATCCGATCCAGCATTTTTTTAACAATTTTAAAAACTGTCGCCATTAAAGTTAAAAAAATACTCCACATTTTAGTAAATACATTGAGAGTAAAGTGGAGCTTTGCTTATAATCTCCTAGGTTGGACGTGTATCACCAATTAGCGTCAGTGCTCCCCATTGTCGGGTTCCCGTTTTTAACTTAGGATAACCAGTCAGCTTATGTAAGAAGCTTGTAATTACAGCTTTAGGTACTAGGATAATTGGTGACTTTGGGTAGCGTGTATTCTTGTTGCGAGGGACTCCCAATAACAGTTAACTTTTTTCTCAAAACAGACAAAAAATAACTACATATTAGTTATAATAACCAATAGAATCAAATTTTACGGTATCAAAATTTACGAAACCAAAATTTACGGTAGACAGGGTTAAATTTCATTATAGTTTTAAAATGTTTGGTAATAAATAATCAAACCAGTTATAAATATAAATAATTGGCTTTAAAGTTAAAGTATATGTAATTAAATAATATTTTTTTATAAATAGTAAAATATTTGCTCACTTAAATATGGTAGAATAGGTTGATATATTTAAATATTTTTGTAACATCCCATTTACACACATATTCCGCAAATAAATAATTTTCTTTCTTTCTTTGAAATAACGGTCACAAATCAAATTATAATCACCATACTATTGCTGCCACAACATGTTATGTACTTAGCTGCTGTCTTTCGGTCTTGAGGATATTTAAACACCTGCATATTCGTTATTTATACGCAGTGATTTCCATTTACCTATTTATTCTAAAAAGACGGTTAACATGTGTGGCCTGCTTTATTTATGATTGACATCCCAGTCAAAAAAGTATGCAGTGGCTACAAAAGCTAAATTTTATTACTTTAGTTTTATTACTTTCTAAATTTCACTAAGCTAAATTTAATTAAAAGACATCACAAAAGATAAGTTGTTTGTTTTTATATTACAGATTATATCAGTAAACAGACTGGAAAATTATTTCTGAGGCTGTTTAGCATATTACCAATGCATAGAAATATGCTTTCAAAATTTTAGCAGCCCTATTCGACTGGCCGTCTGACAGACTACCAATTATTCTATTTTAGAATGCCCACGGTCGAGGAGCCCCGCGTCTCGTGAATTACGCGCCAAAACGCGTCTTCACAACATGGCGGCTCGTATTTTTCAAAAATTCCCGCTAATTTTTGGTAGTTTTTGAAAATTTGTAATTATGTTTTGGATACGTGTGTTTAGTGGTGAACAGTGTACGAAAAATGTGAAAAGTGTTCAATAAAATTGAAGTTTACAAAAAGTTTGAAGAATATTAGTGGTGTGTGTTATTTGTGTGGTTTTAAGAGGTTGAGGCTGCGTTTAAGGTTGATTTATAAGCTTTAAAAGTACTTTTTTTTAAAAAACAGGAATTAACATAACGTTGTAAGATTTGGGAATCATGTTTTGTTTACCTTATGATATTTTTTTTCCATAATTTGATGTAAGATTTTACAAGTAGGTATTTTGCTTACCCAAATATTTCTTTTTGTAGCAGAGTAGGTAGGTAGAGGTCCCATTGGTTTGGTCATTACTCGACCACCGCGTTTCTGGAAAAATATGCGTCAGTTTTGATCGGATTTCTACTAATGTAAGGGGATAAGGGTTCCTTATTTATATCTAAGCTAATTATTTTCAGTAAACTTAGCATCTTCTTTTATACTTATAAATTAACTAGAGCTTGCTCGCAGTTACGTCTACGTGTGGCGGTTACTTTTCGTAGCTATTGTTGGGAACAAAACATTTTCCCGCAGTAAAAGGTATCTTAAATGTTGACTTAAACTTTCAATTTTACAAAATTTTGTAACGATCCATTTAATCGTCTTTGCAGAAAAAATGACTTACAAAAAATTTAATAAACCTCGTTTTGGGTTCTTTATCTAGTAGGCATACAATGTATAGCAGTTTTTAAAAATATTTAGTGTAAAGATTTTGTTATATTACTATTTTATTTTATGTATAGATATAGATGAAATGGACTTTTGGCAAGAAATATAAATTAAATAAATGTCAATGGACAAATTACAGAAATTGAATCTTACCTCAAAGTAAAAAAAAATATTGCTTATGTTATGGGTTTTAGTTAAGGATACTAATACACGGAATTACTTAAATAGAAACTGGTAGAAATTTAACAAACATACCCAGACCCAGAAATACAGACATCCAAATGTATCACTCCATTGCCTACCCCGTCGAAAATCGGACCTGAAGTTCGCTGGTTTGGTCGTTGGAGTTAGGCGTCTATGCTAACACCTCGACCAACGAAGCGGTATTTTCCTAACCGTTTTGCCGCCGCCGAAACTGAGTTACGGCCAATATTAATAATCAATTTTAATCCAAAACTCGCTGTCCAAGATTGATATTTTGATCCATTTTTATGTTATCGCTTGCCAATAATATATCTGTGCACATGATAAATATGGGAATGAGGTATAGGATAGGCCGGCGGATACGCAGCTATCTAGATTGCTTGAAATCCATTAAAGTAAAGTAAAGTATCTTCACGCCCATATCCCCGAAGAGGTAGGCAGAGGCACAACCAAGGCACCCACGACTAGCCGAAGATACTAAGTCCCACAATGTGGTAGGTGGCAAGCCTATCGCCAACCGGGCACAATTAGATTGAGATATATCATTAACATTGGCCGTTAGTCGCTGATTTTTTGAAATTACTGAATTTCGGCTACGTATTGAGTATAACCTGTTAATTTTGGTGCCATTTTGTACACTTTTGGTCAGTTGTTGTGCACAAGTATGAATTTATGAAGTAATAAGTGTATCGTGTATTTTATTCGCGCCAAATAACACTCAGTAACTGAGCATGAGTAAGGATGCTACCGAGCTATGAGACCCTGACATGACTT
>NJDC01000113.1:66094-76563 GCA_002245475.1 Calephelis virginiensis
TGATTTAATCATGCCAATAAAGTCGCAGTAGTAAAAAATAAAAAAAATATGTAAAAATAAAAAAAATAAAAATTTCATATTTAATATTTTCATTTTTTATATGAATGTCAAATTTAAAACTAATTATATAAAACTAATTGAAAAGCAATCAAAATTGATAATAACATTTGTTATTATCAATTTTGTTTTTTTTTGTAAAATCACTTTTGTTTTTTGGTAATGTAAGTTCTATTGTATCTAAGTAAAAATATATGTAATCATTCGTATCAAATTCTTATAAAATTAACTTAAATTGAATATTAATTTACATAAATATAAATATGATCATCGTTACAGTCCGAACCTGCTTTTTATAGAAAGAAAGAAAGAAAATTATTTATTTGCGGAATACGTGTGTAAATGAGATGTTACAAAAATATTTAAGTAAGTATATCAACATATTCTACCATATTTTGGTGTGCAAATATTTTAACATTTATAAAAAATATCATTTAATTACATATGCTTTAAATTTTAAGCCAATTATTTATATTTATAACTAGTTTTATTATTTATTAACAAAACATTTAAAAACTGTAATTAAATTTAACCCTATGTTTGATATTTTCCATCGTCGGTGCTTGGTAAAACTTCCAAATGTTCATATTTTTAAAGAAAGAAACACTTGTACTGTTTTACTTATTACTTATAGTTTAGTTAGTTTAAGTTTTAGCCCTGATGATGCTATATAAGCGAAACCGGTAGGCTACTAATTACAAAGTAATAAATTATAAGTGATAAGTAAAACAGTACAAGTGTTTCTTTCTTTAAAAATTTGGAAATTTAACCCTGTCTACCGTAAACTACCTCTCTCTACTACTACTCTCTCTCTACTCTCTCTCTCTCTCTCCCTCTCTCTCTCTACTATAAATCTCAATCCTACTAATATAATCTTGATTGTGAAAGTTTGCCTGTCTATATTACGATTAGTAGAGGTTTGCATGAGGTTTAAGGCATTAGGTAGTCATATTGGTTTATAATAAAACTAGCTATTACCCGCGGCTTCGCCCGCGATAAATTGCGATGTAAGCTATCCTATCTCTCAACTTGAATCGAACTGCACATGGTGTGCGAATTTTATTATAATCGGTTAAATGGTTTAGTAGTCCATTGAGGACAAACATTGTGACACGAGATTTATTTATATTAAGACTAGCTGACCCCGCAGACGTTGTTCTGCTATATTTTGAATATGATTTATTTAAAAAAATTGGGGTGAGTCACCCTTATCACTTAGGGGTATGAAAAATAGATGTTAGCCGATTATCAGACCTACCCAATATGCTTACCAAATTTCAGAGGAATCGGTCAAGCCGTTTCGGAGGAGTATGCAAACTAACATTGTGACACGAGAATTTTATATATAAGATTAAGGCAAATAGTAAAAACTACATTTTAATTTTTCTCTAATTTTTATATATTAGCTGTCAGCCAAAATGAATTTAGTCGGGTTAAATTGTAAAGGATAATGATGTCAAAATTTGTAAAGCAACGCATTAGTTTAGGTTTGAATCTAGGATATACCGTGGTACCTCCAAAAACCTGTTAAACTTCCTAGAAGTTCCTAGAAGTTCCTTCCTTCTTATTATTATATTATATCTTCTAGTGTAAGCATTCATAAATCGGCAGAGCATTTTTTAATAATCCTAAACAAAAAGTAAAAGTATCTTCACGGCTATATCCCCCTATATATATAAGAAGTAGGCAGAGGCACAACCAGGGCACCCACGACTAGCCGAAGACACTAAGTCCCACTTTTTAATAACCCTAATTTTGCTTTATCCGTGGACGACAGTGGAAGGTAGTGAACCTGCATATCCTAACAGGTGGAGCACTAGGCTATGCCTATATGCCTATATGTATGCCTATAGGCGATATTTTAAGACTTAACAAAAATTTAAAATTTTCAAGGGGAGGATTTTTTATATTAGTTGACAGAAGAGGTAACGGACCACCTGATGGTAAGTGGTGGTGACGTTGTCATTAGACATAAAAATAAGAGGAGCTACCGACCAAAAGACAATAATACGCCTTTTGAGTAGCCCCATGCTATCATTTCCGGGTGAAACAGACTCAGGGAATGCATTCCATAGCCACAACTAAGAAGAACGAATTAGAAAATGTCGGTTGAACCTTATTCTGGCGGAATACCTTATTCATGGTGCTGTCTTTAAAGTTTCTGATCTCGGCGTGTTGTATTGTGGTGGAAATGTGCTGGTGGAATTAGGTTAAAAAGTTAAAAAAGAAAAAGTTGTAGAGAATGGTAGCGCCAGGTACAGCATACACAGTGCTCCTATGTCTCTTCTTACATCAAGCAAAGAATACGCGCAGCAAGTCCTTGAATCTAGTCAAAAGGAAGATAGATATAACTGCTTTCAATCAAGCAGCCTTCTCGCAAATACACCTCTTTTTTAATCCCCGACGGAAAAGAAGGGTGTTATAAGGTTGGCGTGATTGTGTGTGTCATTCTGTGACATTACAACTTTTGAACGGATGGAAGGATTTCGATGCGGATTTTTTTGTTTGCAATGCTGACGTGATCGAAATGGTTTTTAGCTATATTACATATAGATCGTGTATAGAGTTATTGAAATTTTAAAAAAAAGTATCTTCATCTTCATGCAATATCCCTGAAGGGGTAGGCAGAGGCACAACCAGGGCACCCACGACTAGCCAAAGACATGAAGTCCCACAATGCCAACCGGGCACATATCCAATCCCGAGCAACATATTTTTTTATCAGAAAATTCGAAAAACCAAATTGTATTTTTATTACCCGACCCGGGAATCGAACCCGGGACCTGATGCAGTCAAGTCCAACACCTGGACCGCTATACAACAGAGCTTTAATTTTAGGATTATCTTTGAAAAATAAGCGTAAATCTGCAGTTGTATATTGTATTTACCAATTTACATTTGAACGTATGTTTAACGTATATTTATTCTATGTACACGTGGATTTTTTTACTCTCCAGACATTTTGTTTTTTCCCAGGTCAAATTATGATCTTTTTGCGCTACATTTCCCTTAAAAATCGCAATTTGTTTTAAGATAAGCGGTGTTGGTTTATATGTTAAATATCAAAAAAATCAGCAATGCATATTAATTTTTATTGTAAGTTTATTCAAACGTGTCTTTTTAAGTTCTATGCATTATAATATTTTTAGTTTTCACACCATTGTAGTATAATGTATGTATAAGCGGTATACGAAACTTAAACAATAAATTAATTTATGGCTTTTTGTAGGAAATCAGATAGCAGTCCAGCAAATGTAATACCAAAAATGTAAGCATAAATGTGATTGTTTCTTTGCCAGGGATAAAAAATGCCTGAACACATCTTTGTTCTATAATATAACAACATCCAGCCTAAAATTGTTCAAATATTAAAACATGACATGTTATAAATCTAAATAACATTTTTTTACAAATTATATTTGCACATAATCATGTGGAAAAAAATTTGGTATTTAAACAATTATTTTTGTAACAACTTTTATGACATATTCAAAATATAAATGTATTTTATTTCATAAACCGTTGTATATGTTTGAAATGGAAAATAGTGTTGTAGGTTTTATTTATGTTGTAGGTGTAATAAAAAAAAAACATCTTTACGCCCGTATCCCCGAAAAGCTAGGGACCGGGCATCCACAACTAGTCGAATACATTACGTCCCTCAATGTAATGTGTGGCAAACTTATCGCCAACCAGACATATTATATCAAATCCTGGGCAACATTTCTTTTAGCAGAAAATTGATAAAACACGTTATCTTCCCCAAAAGGATTAAAAAAGGAATGCTTTGTTTCCATAATTTAAATTACCCATCAGAACAGGGATAACTAAACAACCAAAATCTTGTAGTCCAAGCACAGGAAGCCGTGGGCGGAAAGTCACATACATAAGCTTAAGTGTCGGTAATCAACCTCGTTGACAGTCAACGGCTGTTAGGCAACGCTTATCATTAGACCGAAGATGTTCAGAACTGGACACTGGTAGAATAACAACTAAGGTAGTGTTATCTGTAGGCATACCTATGTTTTTATGTTGTTGTTAGCTAACAAGCACACGGCTCTCCTGATGGTAAGAGATAACCGCGGTCTATAGATACCATAGATGTTACAGGCGCGTCGCTATCCAGAGGCAGGGGTGGAAGACGTATAGTGCCAGTCTACTGGCCACCCTACCAGACTGGAACATGACATAGGGTCATTATGCAGGAATATGTAAAGCGGCAGATCCTGTGGCCATCTAGTGGACTCGGGCAAGTTGCTGCACTCTACTACCAATGGACTTGTTGGTAATTATCTAAATTTTAACCTTTGCTCGCCTCTTACGAGCTGTCTGGCAGAAAGACAGATGATCTATTCTACTTAGACGATCGTGACCAACACGAGGATAATTTCAATATTTATTATAGTGTTGAAAGAAAAACAGGCAGCTGATATTCCTGAAGGTAGGCAGGTGGTGTTCTGCTAACCTCCAGGCTTATTGTGGCAATGAAAGTTAGACTAATATAAAGTCTTATTAGTAATATTTTTTATAAAATCTTAATAACAAGTAGGTATATAAGCATCTTCAAAAAATCAATATACATAGATGGGACAGCACAACGTGTGTCGGCTCGGCTAGTCTTATTTATTCGTATAAAAATTAAAAGCTATTTCTCTTGTTCATTGCATCACAGCTTATCCGGTGGACGAATTTTACTAATTCTTTTTTTTGTTGTCTTAAAGTCACGTAAAAGTTCGTATAAAAAATAAATAGCCATAGTTAGGACAGGCCAACGTCTGCCGGGCCAGCTTGTAGTATAAATGGATATGTTAATTAAAGGATTTTCCTTATTTTGTTATTTCTTGCAATAGGGAAATATAAAAAAAAAGATCAGATGGATGTATTGATCGGTTTTGATTTCGGTCTCGGTATTGATTTCTTGGAATGTTTTTTTATTTGTCACAGAATAGTTTCTATACCATATTTGCTATTATTATATATAATTAAATATTGACAATTTTTAAAACAGAAGCTACGGGCCTATATGATTGTATAGGGATCAGATATTTAAGATCCTACGTGTACATACCAGTACATGTATCATAACCGCAATAAGCCTATATATATGATAGAGTTTAGTTTAGTTTAGCTTTTTGGTAAATATCAAAATTGATGTCTATTTCTAAATTGAGATTGAAATAAAAGCACTTTCCCTGTGTTGATCACTTTGTACAATAGACCCTTTGCCTTTATGCCTAGGAGTATCTAAAGAGTGAAATATAGGTTAAATGGGTCGTCACAAACAAGACCATTAGGGGTAGGGTGTTATGTAGCTAAATGTTAGCTTACGCCTTATCTGTTCATGCCGCAATAACAACTGTGTCACATTCTGTTCTGGAGTCTGGTCCTACATCCTAGACAGGGAGCAATTCTAATATTTATGGTGTCCATAGGTCATGTACTTGTTCAGTATCTTATACCGTGATAAAATCCTTGGTTTCGCTCATACACTTATAATCGTCTTGGTCTCGGTTTAGTTTGCAAGACACCGATTTGGACCATCTCTACCAACTCAGTGTAAGAAATACATTCTGACAAAAGATGCCAAAATGTTAACGATGTTTTGCCAAGACTTGATTCCAAACTTGACATCCCAAGTTTACAAATGTCTTAAATCATTTTAAAGGATAGAGGAAGGAAAACACCGCTTGCATCATTTGAAATTGCCAGTTAACCTGCGCTGGCGCCGGCCGCCGACTTATAGTCAAGTGCCTGTCAGTGTCAATTGCAAAGTCGTCGCGGTCGGACGCACTGACCTCGTCCGTTTTAACACGTGTTTTTGTGAGTAAATAAACGTGTGTGTTGTGTTTGACACATTGGATTGCATGGACGGACGGACGGAATTTGTAACGCCATTTTGTTTTTCTAACATGGTTTGTTTAGATTAAGGATTTATTGTATTGTTTGGAATTGTTGATGGTACAGTCAATAGCAAAAGTTTTCAGGAGTATCCCCCTGCTTGTAAATATTACACAGTGTACATAGTATGTGCTGATAGAAAAACACCATTTTTTTTCAGTTTTCATTTTGATCAAAAACTTGTTTTTTACTCGATTAGAGTTGAAAAAGCAAGGCCGTTTCCAAGTCGATAGCTATGTTTTGTTTATTCACAACAAAAACAAACGATGTGTTATCAAATTATTATTAGGTACTTTGCGGAAATAAATTTTAAGTTGATTCGTATTTTGACGGTTTTCCTCCGCCTTCTTTTTACGGCAGTGTAGTAAGTCGGTACCTCAATTAGAATGACAGTATATTTCAGCGTTTTCACGGTAACAAATAACTGTGAAATGACATCAGTTAAATTGGAATTCCATTTTAGAATGTAGACATGGAGTTTTGGCGCCATCGTTTTTTTATAAATATTGAATTTCGTGTTGATATTGAGTGAAATTAGTCAATTTTGGTGGCATTTTGTTAAGTTTTGTTCAGTGAAAGTGCACGAATGAAATAATTATGAAGAAATTAGTGTATCGTGTGCTTCCTCGTTGCCGCCAAATCTATTGAGATTTGGCATGAGCTTGAGTAATGAGGTCACCGTTTTACCCAAGATCCTGACATGACTTACTAACGACTTATGACTAATGACTAATTATAATTGATTAAAATTGATATAAAATTTGAAGCAAATTTCTACTTGACTAATAACAAAATACTAACGTATAGGCCAAATCCTAAAGAAAGAGAGAATGTAGACAATAGAGATGGTCGTAAGCGACATCGAATCTGAATCTATCATTGTAGAGGAGATGGTAGTAACCTATGATAGTAACCTCCTCGGCTTTTACCTATTAACTACCTACCTATCTATTTGGAAAAAAGTTAGCAAATACATTCTACCTTATTCAAGCGCAGTAAAATTGGAAAAAACTGACTTTAAATTCATTCCACATCTCGACTTAATTATCCTTTTTCGGAAAGGGTATTATTATTCCAAGGTAGTCCCTTACAAATTTTATCACGATCCAGATTTTAGATCGTCTTAATACTTAAAAATATATGCATTATCAAGTATAAGTCATAAACCCCTGGATCGTGATAAAATTTATATCACTTTGGAATTATAAAACACCTCTCTGAAAAAAATCAACAAAAAATATGCTCGTTACTGTATATGGTATACTAAGTATGTACTCTTTAGCATAAAAGTTTTTTTCATTTATAGCATTATCTCTGTTTCATCCGTTCTTTGACTAATTGAAAAATATATACCTAGTTAAACTTATTGTTAAATTGAAAAAAAAGTGTGTATGTACTTATGTACACGCGTTAGAAGTTATACTTCTTCGGCGTCATACGATAAAAATCTTTTTAATAACTAAAATGTTATCTATAGCTAACTTCATAGCTAACTTCATCATGTCGGGTTTTCGTGACGGTCTGCGCGCGAATCGTAAAAATTTACCCTCATCATTGTTATAACTTAAAAATATAAATAAAAAAATCTGTTAACTTTAAACTATAAATATAAACTCAATTCAAATTAACATTTACATAATTACCCTATAGCTAGGAATATTCCTTAGTGATAGTGTAATGGACATCTAAGAAAATTTTTTTGAGGGCTCTGTTATCTATTTACTGTATAAAGTTTAGAAAGATGTTTGTATACTACTTGCATCTAATACCTAGTGTGCATAGGTAAAAACTTTGAAAATACTTTAAAATACGTTGCACATAAATTATTTAAAAAATTAAGCGCAGCAAAACTGCAAAAAATCGACTTAGATTTCAATATTACGAGTACCTATATTGTCTAATTAATTATTCAAAATTTAATACTGGCTACCTAGCAACTGATCTAAAATAACACGAATTTTTTCGAAATTGGCCGTTAGTACACAATAGAATTTCAAAAAACAATCGATTAGCATACACATCAAATTCCTTTTTTTTTTAAGTCGGCTAAAACATGACAATGTGACATGATGTACATACAATTGTTTTGTACAGTTACCTAGGTAGTACTGTTAAAAGGCAGGCTAGGCACATTTAATTATAACTCTGCGTAAAATTTGTATAATTTAGGGTTAGATCAAGTTGTGTATTTGTCAGGGATATTCTTTCGAAAAAAAAAACCGTCTCGTCGGTCGAGAAGGCAAATGAAAAAGGGGAAACAATGGACATATTATATTTGTGTATAGAACTTCTGGTCATAAATCTGTCTCATGGTAGCCCTAATCAGAATCCGTTATTATCTCAGTTGACATCAATAAAAGCAATACTCTAAGCTAAGTGACCGAGATGACATGCAACTCTTATTACGTTGCTATAGAGATAAATTTAACTTGGCACGAGGACGCGAAAAGTTAGCTCCAGATGGTTCTTATAAAGCTCTGATTTCAATGCATATGTGGATATAAAATTATTATGTGGTACAATCGATGACAAAAGTTATTTGACAATATTATTCTTCAAAGATATTTTAAAAATGATAATTGTACCTGTTTTATTTTGACATACTTGATTTATTATTACATTTATATTTATTTGCGTTTAGTATAGCTATGATTGTTTTTGTACACGATGCCTTCTACTTTATTTTCGCAGCTTCATTTTTTTTGGGTTAGCTGGAAAAAAATCTGTAGTTAGAGATAAGCTCGCTTTTTGTGCATTTTTACTTCTCCTGTATTTTGTAATGTTTGCTTTTTGTGTGAAATAAAGTATTTAATAATAAATAATAATAGTATATGATAAAGGACAAGAAATATTGAAATAGAAGTCTGTGATAGAAATAGATATCTTACCCTGTTTATTTTATGTTCTGTAATATATATATTAATATGTGAAGCAAAAACTTTAGACCCTTTTTTACGAAAATTGCGCTGACGGAAGAGTATGAAATTTAGCACACTTATAGTTTATGTGCATGAGAAATGCAGAACGCTAATATTTTTTAATGATAATGTTTACAAAGTGAATTATTTCAAAAAATAAAACATTACACGCACTACCATGCATTTGACACACACAAACAAATATATTGATGATAACGATAAAAGATCACAGATGGCGCACAAACTAAAATCATACAGTTTGAAAAAAAAGGTGGTTGTTCTTGAGAAAGTAAGATGGCGTTCTTATCAAAAAGATATCAAAATTTATTTTGGTCGAATTTGGACTAATGGGCGACAACTAGTCCTATTAAATCCTTGTTGGTTTTGAGCTATTTTCAACATACTCCTAAAAAGGAGGTTTTTAATTCGACTGGTTTTTTTGTATATTTGTTACATGATTATTCGGCCAAAGGGCAACTGATTTTGATGATTTTGTTTTAGAAAAATAGCTTATGATTTCGATGTGTTCTCGTATTAATTTCATCATGATCAGAGAAGTAAGTGGCTTTTGAGTTATATTCACATTGATGAGGTCGTCAAAATAAACGAGAAATCATGCATTATTAAGTGCTACTCAAAAACTACTAGTAGTATATTGATAAAATATGTTTGGGGCAACATTTCGTTGATCAATCAATCAAATCTTTCGAAAAAATAATGATCAACTAACGATGTGTTACCTGATGAAACAATTGGAGTCGGTTTTTACAATTTTACTACGTTTAAATAAGTAAGTATCTTTACGCCCATATCTCCAAACAGGTAGGCCGGGGCACTACCTGGGCACCCACGACTAGCCGAAGATACTAAGACCCACAATGTGATAGGTGGCAAGCTTATCGTCAACCGGGCACATATCCAATCCCAGTCAACGTTATCTATATTAGAAAATTATTTTTTTTTGTTGCCTGAGCTTTGGATTGAACCCGGGGCCTCAAGAAGTTAAATCCGGGACCGCTTGACCACAGTGGGCTAATTATTGAAACAATATAGTCTCAGCTGGTAAGAGACGAGCGTACCACTAGGTTTGTTTACAACTGGCACAATCTACCAGCATTGATATCTGTTCTATTAACACTGAACATGACTAAGAAGAAAAATATTAAATATCTTTAATACTTTTCTATAAATTTTAAAGAAAGAAAAATTTTCGCCCCAGACAGGATTTGAACCTGTAACCTTTAATACTATTCATCGTTGCCAAGGCTAAAATACACATCTAATTAAACTGTTAAAAGTTCCCCAAAAATAGGATATCTGTTTCTGTTGCTCACAACATAATCTTGGTGATCCTGTACCAGGCGAAACCGAAAGCGAAAATATAATTTTAATAAAAAAAATCATCTTCTAGCCAGTTTTGCCAAGAGTTATGCAGAGGTACATCTAGGGAGTTCGCACTTAGTTGAAGAAAGCTCATAACCGATGTTTTAGTAGGAAATTGAATAAAAAGCATTTTAGAGACCACACATATGAACACACAAACATACACACACACACACACACACACACACACACACACACACACACACACACACA
>NJDC01000113.1:76572-87036 GCA_002245475.1 Calephelis virginiensis
CACACACACAGCTACACCACAGTGGCTATTTCTATTTTATGTTTGTATAACAAAGTATGATTTATGACAATATATCAAATATCCAATTATCTTTAACAAAATAATATTACTCATCCCACTCCGTCACATATCTAACATACAAAGCGTTAAAGGAAATGTTAATATATAAATTAAATACAATTATTGTCTGAGAATTCACGGCCTTGCGTTTTACATTCGTAGAATATTTGGTGCTAAACAACGTTTCTTTGTATTAAGTATCTCAGTTGTATCAACCGATTCCTCTTGTCAGTTAGTAGATTTTATTGCTTATTGTAGTTCCAGACTTTCAAAGAATTTAGAATTGATTTCCAACAAGCAGGTTGTGAGAAGCGAGCGTCGGTTTTATCACTAATACAGTGGACATGAACAGATAGAAGAGCTTTGCAACAACTAGTCCGATTACCTGCCAGCACTATTTATCCTCATATCCTTGAAAAGGTGGGCAGAGGCACAACCAGGGTACCTACGACTAGCCGAAGACACTAAGTCCCCAATGTGATAGGTGGCAAGATTATCGCCAACCAGGCACATATCCAATCCCAAGCAACGTTTTTTTTTTATTAGAAAAACAGAAAAACCCATTTTTTGTTGATCGACCCGGGAACTCATGTAGTCAAATCCAACAACTGAACCGCTAGACTACAGAGGCGATAAAAGGGTCGAGATCGATTAAATCATTAAAAAAAGTAGTGGGTCATATTATATAAAGTCGGTAAAGATTCAACAATAAATTCATAACATTAAAATTGTTGGGTTTGATACATACATGTTTGTGTTTTATAATAATTATAGAATTCTAAGGTGTTAGATCTACCTATGGGAAATACCCAAAGAATTAGCTGTGGAAAAACCGGTTCCGTCTAATTCCGTGATAGTATAATTTTTATTTAAGTATAAGTTTAAATAAATATAAACACTTGACGATATAAGTAGCCATTTTTAGTTCCCTTTTCTATTAATATTATTATCTCATTTAGAATTATGTGCATATTTTCTGCCGTGTTGGTCCGAGTCCGCTAAGTAGATTAGAGCATCTTCCTCTTTGCCAGGCAGGTTGTAACAGACAAGCACAGGTTAAAATATGGGTAATTATATATATTATATAGCTGCCTGCTCCGGCTTCGCTCGGATGGTAATTTTTTTGTGAATAAATTGAGATGTAAACTATCCTATCTTTCAAGTTGAATCAAACTGCACACGGTGAGCAAATTTTATTGAAATCGGTTGAGTAGTTTAGGAGTCCATTGCGGACAAACAACGTGACATGTAATTTATATATATTAAGATAAGATAACCGGTAATAAAGTGCTGTGTAGCAACGTGCCCGGGTTCCACCGCCTTACCTGTTCCTGCCGCCATTATTATTTGTTCCTGCGACTGCGACAGGACCATTTTACCATCAGTAGACCCGCGTAATTGTTCACTGAACTTTCACATAAATATACACACCAACATATATATACACTGTAACGTTCCGGGATGAAAGTATGGTAGGTAGGTAGGGTATGTCAGCTGGTATCCTTATTTACTCATGTTGGCATTGCAACATGCATTATATCTGCATGCGTTAAATACCACTAATTAATCCATCTACATACAAATCTACTACTAACACAACAAGTAGTTTTCTTGTACTAACTTTCATATGTGTAGTTGTACGCGATTGTACGTTTATTGCACCGCTTGGGGTTCTGGGTCAAAGTCAAGACACAAACTTGTATACCTATCACATACTAGATTACGTGCGTTGAGTAATGATTTAACCTTCACTAAGTGGCGGTAGCATTTAACTTAGTCACCCTTAAATATGTGAAATAGTAGATTAGTTATTACTAACCCGACATATTAGTCTTAGTTATGACATGCATATTTAACGTATTAACAATTTTAAATTATAGTTGCATTTTGTGATACTTATTTTTTGTGATACTTTTGCGAAAATAAGTTTTTTAAAATCTACTCTTGAAGTCAACTTGCGAGACTCTACCAGTGTTTTATCATGCAATCTGATTGCACTAGGTATGGGTAGGTAGGATAGGTCCAATCATTTCTTTGCCTTTTGATAATTATCAAATTCATGTAGGTACTATAGCTGCTTCTTTTTCTTTAATTTCAAATTATCTATTTCGTAAAATAGAAAAGTTGTATGTTCGACTACTGTATTTTTATGTATGGTAATAGATTTCTTTTTATGGCAAATTTATCTGAAAGAGCGTACTTCCGAGGCGGTTCCATTTTCCATCGAGTCTGGATCTGTTCATGAAATCCCAGGGAAAGTGAGGAAAACAAAATAGAATAATAACTCTTTATTTTGCACCAAAATACAAAAAAATAAATACACTAAAACTAAAACTCGTTTTTTATGTATGTAGATGACATTATTGAAATCAAAGTCAGTTTTTTTGCAGTTTTACTGAGTTTAAATTATATTCGTACTAGCTGAGCCGACAGACGTTGTCCTGTCCTAACTATGAATACTATTTTTATATGAACCTTCTCCTGACAATGAATAACACAACAAAAAAGAAATATATATTAAAATACGTTCCATCCGGTCAGGCGTCATACGATGACCAATGGAAATGGGGGTTCATTTTTATTATAAAGATTTTTTACCTGCTGTTAAAAGCTAATTGTTGGAAACAGTTAATTTGAACAAAATTACAAAAACATTACTGGCTGAATGTTTGTTAACAAATTTAAAAAAAAAACAGTTTTGGCGCTATCGTGAATGAAGATGGTCGTATTTTCTTCGTATTTATTGAATTTGGTCTAAATTATGAGTAAAATTAGTTAATTTAGGTAGAAATTAGTTTAATTTTGTTCAGCTAAAGTGCACAAGTGATATAATTATGAAGAAATTAGTGTATCGTGTATTTGCTCGCTGCCGCCAAATCTCAAAATCAGATTGAGTAACGAAGCCACCGCCTTACTCAAGACCCTGACATGACTTTGTAAATAGTGACTAATGACTGAAATAAAGACTTAATTACTACCGAAGACATGGCAGATTGTCCTAAAAGTCGCCGTAGCCGGTCCCAGTAAGGAGCAAATTTAGTACTAACAAAAAAAAACAAATTAAATTGACAGTTTCAAATGGCGTAACTATAGATCATTAAACTCGATCACGTCCACCATTCACTCATACGAATTCAATCTTTCTGATTTAACTTTCGATTAATTGAAATTGCCAATCATGTGACAGTTTCATTGTTAGTGGC
This sequence comes from Calephelis virginiensis, assembly GCA_002245475.1. Taxonomy (NCBI): domain Eukaryota; kingdom Metazoa; phylum Arthropoda; class Insecta; order Lepidoptera; family Riodinidae; genus Calephelis; species Calephelis virginiensis. The sequence goes on from NJDC01000113.1 coordinate 79,836, forward strand.
ACATGTTGTTTGGTACTTTTTAAAGTTAAACGATATGTTGCCCGCGGATACGCTCGCGAATTAAATTTATTTAGATCTCCCGGGTTGGATATGGTGATAAAATTAGCCTTTGACACTCTTTTAAGTATCTAAACACAGAAATGTTTTACAAAATTCTTTTTTTGTGACGTGAATAAGAAAAAACAAGAAATATACACTTACTTTTTAAAAGACATAGACTATTATATGGACGACTCGCGCCAATTTCGTTCAACGCAAAATATTACATCTCATCCGCTTTTATCTGACTTGATTTGCATATTTTATCATTATTTTTTAAAGTATTTTTTTGTTTACATATTTTAAGTTATAGGTAATATCGCTCCTCAATTGTGAAGCTTTCTGTTGTAGAAAAAAATTTCACGATAGAATCATTATTTCCGAATGTTACCTCTACAAACAAAGTTCGAAATTTTACATCTTTAGTAATATTAGAGAGTATAGATTGGTACAATCGATGCTAGGTCCATTCCTCTGTTTTTAAAGCTTTTAAATCACGTAATATCTTATTGACTGTAATTGTCTCATACAACAAAGTTGGTTGTTACCCTACTAAATATTACAAATGCCACGTTTTGTGAGGACGTTTTTTCACGCAAAAATTACTAAACGGATGAATCTCCACAAGGCAAAATTGTAATTAATACATTAGAAAAACACGTAGGCTACAATTTCTAAAGATTTTAGAAGAGGAACCGGGAGTAGATGCTAGTCATTTACAGCTTCATGGTTTAAATACATTATTTTACTGCACAATAAAGTTACTGTATTGTGCTTTACTACCTTTGACCCTCGTTTGACCTGTCTTATGTCATGGTCAGTTGTAAAAACCTCGTAACAGACAACCTATCTGTATATTTTATATTATACAATTGTTAAAAGGCTCTGTCAGTACATTTATGATATTCTAAAAAACAGTGCTTCCTGATCAACTTGTTTTTACAGTAAGTCTTTTGATGATATAAATAAACCGTTTACTAATTAAATGATTAGTTCAAAATTCTCTTTTTTAATATATTTATACTTGAGACCAAATGATTACACTACTTTTAATTGGATTTCCATAAAAAAGTAAGTAAGTATCTTCATGCCTATATTCCCGAAGTGGTAGCAAAGGCCCAGCCAGGGCACCCACGATCAACCAAAGACAAAGTCCCACAATGTTATAAGTGGCAAGACTATCACCAACCGGGCACATATCCAATCACGGGAAACGTTATTTTTATTAGAAAATTGAATATATACGATTTCTATCTTTTTTGTTGCCCGACCTGGGGATCGAACAAGGGACTTCGCCGACGAACTTGACTGAAGAAGTCAAGTCCGACGCCGGACCGCAACACCAAAGAGGCAATAAACTTAAAATCGTAAGGTATCAAAATCTGACAGCCCATAAGAAATCAACATAACAGAATTCAATCTTTCCGTTTTATTGTTAATGTCACGTAGTTTGTTATAGCGGCTCTACACATGGCTATATTTTATATTTGCGTATTTGACAAATAACCTTCATATATGGAGTATAGTAGTAATTCCTACCCTATTGTTCTATTTGACCAATGCAGTAAATAACAAACGGCTTACTGAAAGCAAACGTTTTTGTAAGCATAGCATATAGTAGTAACATGCGTTCAAGTAATTAAAGTAAAGCAAGTGTTAAGTCCATTTGTTATAGTCTCTGATTTGGTAAAGCAAATTTATTGAAGTGAAAACTTCTATACCGGCGTTGCGCACTTTTTTTGGAATGGGTAAAAACTTCTAAACTCGCATCAGGACACGTGACCTAATCGAAAATTCGTAAGAAGGCGCAGGGCGCTTGCACGAATGTTCGTGTTGTCATGTTTTTGTATGATAGCGCAATAAATGAATATTGTATTCTACCACATGAATTATAGTATGTACTTTCATACTGATAATTAAAGCAATTCGTGCAAAATTATTCCCTAACCATTATAGAATATCAAAATTGCGCAACGTTAATATTCAAATTTTCACTTGTGTCGACACTCCTGGAGTGCAACCCTTCGTTTTTTTTATGTGACAAAAGAAAGAATTATTTGATAATTGCCTCCATGTGTGGACGCGGTCATATTGCCTATTTGCCGGTACGTTGAGTATTTTGACAGATACACAAACCGATTACCTACACAAATAGCCATATATGGAGCCACCATTACTTGTAGCGGGTTTGAAAATGATCTGTCTGATGTCAAGATAAGATATTAGACTTGTTTTTTTGGCGCCATCGAAAGAAAAGATAGTCGAAGTTTTTTCATAATTATTGAATTTCGTGTTAATATTGAGGGAAATTAGTAAATTTTGGTGGCATTTTGTACAATTTTGTTCAGTGAAAGTGCACAAATGAAATAATCATGAAGAAATTAGCGTATCGTATATTTCCTCGTTGCCGCCAAAACTCATTACATGAGCTTGTGTAAAAAGGCCACCGTTTTACCCAAGACTCTGACATGACTTACTGACGACTTATGACTGATGACTAATTAAAATAAATTTAAATTGATATAAATTTTGATGCAAATTACTACTTGACTAATGGCTAAATACTAACGTGAAGGCCAAAACCTAAAGAAAGAAAGAAAAGAAAGATAAGATATTAAACTTCTGATTTGCTCGCACGGTGATAGTCGTTTATCATCTTCTTGGTCTGCGAGTAAGAATAAGCAACTCACAGAGCGGTTTTCACCCGCGCCCGCCGTGATTGCGGGCCCGCAGCTTCTGTAGAATATAGATGTTTGCGGTTCCCGCGGCACCGGTCTTCCGCCGGTAGAATCGTACAAGTTACCGGTCTCGTGAGTTTTGAAATAAAACCGCAGCTCCATGACCGCTGCGGGCATGGGTGGATCCGCTCCGTGAGTTCTTAGCCTAAGTGTACAAATTGTGTTTTGCTATGTGCAGAAAAAGCAAACAAAAGCAGACATGTTCATTCATTGGGCTTTACTGTTGTAGCAAATTTGACCAATCGCTATCAAACATGATAAGAGCTGACAGTAGGGTTACTAACTCTTAAAAGAATCAACCCGGGAATATTTTAATAAATCAGTGGTATAAAATTTATATTGCTTTCAAGCAGCACCAGTAGGTATTTGTCGGAAGCCGCTTGAGGTACGAATGTGGACCACGAAGCGTAGAGCGAAGGCAGCAGATTCGGTTTTGTTAATTGTTTATTTTAGATTTTACGTTAAAAACGGAGATATTATTGCGCGCTCCACTCGAGAGGTTAACTGTCATCACCGGAGTCTCCCAGGTATTCCGCGAGGGTAGGGAATCGTAGCTGCTAGTATTTTTTTAGATATTGTGTTTGAATGCAATAAATTACTTTATTTTACCATATTTTATACTTAGTGACTCGTCAAATATTGCCAGGAAGTTGTTTTAACAAACAACTAAAGTCAGTTTATCAGGCTACTAATTATCAGCGTTCTAAAAGAACAACTCTCAAGCTACGTGCGCAATAACCACAGCGACCAATCAACAAGAAATGTTTGCTTGGTCTGTACTCAATGATGCTAATTCATTGAAATCTTTATAATATATTACCAGAGATTAGTAAATATATATTGTCTTTGATATTACATATCTATGCTATCCTGGTAATCTTCTAAAACTATTATAACTATTTAGTTATTTGTGGTCCACATTAGTAGTTGCTCAGTAAGTTGTCTTTGATATTACATATCTATGCTATCCTGGTAATCTTCTAAAACTATTATAACTATTTAGTTTTTTGTGGTTCACATTAGTAGTTGCTCAATAAGTTTTAGAACTACAACAAATTTCCTCGAGACGAAGGCTTAGTTGCAATAGGGAAAAACTAAACGCGAACATGAATTAACATTTAACCCACCTTTAAAATGTGTTGAATTATAATTATTATCCTGTCATGATGTAACTTGAACCGCAGAATGAATATTACTACGTATTTAAACCGCAACAATACAAATAGTGTTAAACAAATCATTACTATATCGCCAGCATGAACCATAATCGTTTTTTTATCTGTTTAGACAATGAATAAGCCACACGACTCATTTGATAGTAAGATATTATAAATGCGATTTGCTCCTGTATTTGGAGTAATGTGTTTGCTTACCCTACATGGTTAGAACATGAACTCGGAGGTTAAATCTTTTACCTCTTTGTCGGCCTGGGTCCTCTTTGTAGATTAAAGAAAGAAAGAAAACATTTATTGACTGACTAAAACTTATCGCACATCATTAATAAGAAAACAACAACTAGAAATTAAATTTAGATCAGAATCTATACTTGTTATCGTCGGCAATTGGTGGAATTCTATTCTATAGATACTTTTTTGAGGTAAAGCTTATAAAGCCCTGATGATACTGTGACAAGTGCAACCGGTTGGCTATTGTGTTACATAAAGTGTTAAATAAAGTGTATAGTGGAAAAATACAAGTGTTTACCTCGAAAAAGTGTGTATAGAATTAGATTATCTGCCGTTCTGCCTGAATAAGGCGGTAGATCTCTACCCGGGCAACTTTCTGGACAGCCCTCTACCAGCAGTGATCTTGTTAGTAATGGCATATCTTTTAATCTGTCTGCCTTTTACGAGCTGCCTGACAGGAAGGTATACATCCTATTCTTTACCGTGGAACGCACAAACACGGGATAAAATTATTATTAAATTTCACAGTTGATCTGACCCATTTTTTTATGTTATAGGAAGGCAAACAAGCAGAAGGATTTCCGTGAATCCGTGAATTTCGTACGTGAATTAAGTAAGAAATCCACGCTGACTAGAGACACCAAAGGTGGTATGGTGTGTTGCCAACCTGATGTCAGGATATTACCCCTCGAGCAAAAGTAAGTTTACCGGCTACTTTACCCTCCGAACCGGAATACGTCATGACGTTATGGCGGCAGGAATATGTAAGGCGGTGGTACCAATACGGGCGAGTCGCTGCGAAACTCTACCACCTAGTACCTAACAACATATTCCTGGTTTTGTGTAACTTAAATTAAATCTAACCCAAAAGTTATAATAAAATTGATCAAAATTATCTGCATATTATTATTTTTTAGTAAAACTAGTAGACAAAGTTAAGGTCCTGATAAGATCGTTACCTACCTTTTTTAACCTAAACGGAAAAAGAGGGCAATTATAAGTTTCACATATCTCCGTGTAAGTATATGTGTGTGTCTGTGGCATCATACACGGAATAGAAAACTAGATTGTTACTATTGCCCCGTTATAACCCTTTTTTTAATAACTAATGTGTTGCTAGCCTCATTGTTTTTACAACCTCACCGAGCTACCGAGTTTTATACGCGGGCAATGTGCTCAGTCCGAGACATAATTATTAACTGACTCCAAAAAGGAGGAGGTTGTCATCTCAATTCGAATCTCGATACGTATGTTTTTTTTGTATGTTTCTCACGCGTTTACTCGGCCAATAGACCATCGATTTTAATGGTTATTTTTAAGAAATATAGATCTTGATTCTGATATTAATTCTCTAATGGCTTTTGAATGATACTTAATAGTGCATACATTTTTCGTTTAAGTTGACAACCTCATCAATTTCATTTTCATTCATTTTTCATTTACCACTTTTTTAACGGATGAACCGATTTCGATACGGATTGTTTGTATGAAAGCTCAGTGGTTCCTAGCTACGTGACAAATATTTGTCGATGGTAATCGAAAATTTTAAATATTAGGTTTTTAAAATATACATTATATTTAGAAGAACTTCCTCGTTATATTTCAAAACACACATTCTGATCACATAAAAAAGGTGTGTGCGATTCACACACGATAGAAGTGAAACTTTAGTAAATTGACAAAATAATGAGATGAATATATATTTGTGTCTCTTACCTGCAAAAGAGTGAGATGAATATATATTTATGTCTCTTACCTGTCGCTTTTCCGTTGCACCCGTTTTGGAATACAACGATTCTAAAGAAGTTTTACTTCAAAAAAATAGGAGTATTGTAATTTCCAATCAGATCTGTAGGTCTGAAAGCTAAATGTCTAGTTATAATATCTACAGTTAAAATAAGAGCAAGGTCTTGCGGTATGCGGGTTCGAAGCCAGGTCAAGTGCGAGGTTATGTTTCAGTTACTACCATATGCGTTACACAGCCAATTTAAAAAAAGTTGTGTAGTGAAATACAAAATAAAAATGTTTTTTTACCCACAGTGGTTATAGGTTTGACTCCTATATTTTTATTTATGTTTTTCGAATGATCGTTATTTATGAACCAATAACATTTTTTTAAGTTTGAAAACGCGTACTTGCGAGGACTTGGAGACAATGTGACAAACAGTGTCACCAAGTCTGGATCTGATTATGGAATTCCTAGGATATAGAGGTAAATATTTTTTGTGTAATTATGTAAAGTAATATTTAAATGGAAGTCGGTTTTCGTATTTTTATTGCTTTTAAATTATTTCTGTAGATGTTTTTAATAGGTAAATCCTAAAAGATTGAAACAAAGAATGATAAATTAACGCATCGCTCTTTGAATTTTGATTAACTTTTGTAAATCTAGAGTCAAATTTTTTTATGGCTACTAAGCGAAGAAGTTAAGAAAAAGCATGGAACATTCTAGAAAAATAAATCATGAGTAATGCTAGAAATTGGTAGAGTTTTGCGATAGCTCACCGGATAGATATAGTTAGCAACGCAAATTTCTCACCATTTTTTACTACAAAGGATGTAAAGAGGTCAGATATCTGTGACTTATTGTACCATAGCATTAGTAATTGCTACTATCGAGTTTGTGAAGCAGAGATTCCCAAACTCTTTTGTTTCATAGACCATTATCAAAATGTTGCTGCATTCGCTAGACCCCCTGCATGGCCTTAGCTAGAGTGGGTGCATTGTGGGGCAATGCCCTACCTTAAAATTACAATGTACAATGTACTACCTTACTACTTTCTCCCTATGGGTCCACCTGGACCACTTTGGGAATTACTGAACTCTAGGGAGAAGAATAGCCTGTAAACTTTTTTACGAATAATTTTAGTGTAGTAAAACTGCAAAAAAAACGTCTCCACTTTCTCGCCTCTGTGGTCTAGCGGTCCGGGTGTTGGACTTGACTGCATGCGGTCCTGGGTTCGAATCCCGGGTCGGCCAACAAAAAGAAAATTGGATTTTTCCAATTTTCTAATAAAA
>NJDC01000113.1:87120-115024 GCA_002245475.1 Calephelis virginiensis
ACCCCCTGCATGGCCTTAGCTAGAGTGGGTGCATTGTGGGGCAATGCCCTACCTTAAAATTACAATGTCCTTACTCCTTTTTCCTTATGGGGCCACTTTGGAAATTACTGAACTCTAGGGAGAAGAATAGCCTGTAAACTTTTTTACGAATAATTTTAGTGTAGTAAAACTGCAAAAAAACCGTCTCCACTTTCTCGCCTCTTTGGTCTAGCAGTCCGGGTGTTGGACTTGACTGCATGAGGTCCTGGGTAAATTGGATTTTTTCAATTTTCTAATAAAAAAATGTTGGTCGGGATTGGAAATGTGCCCGGTTGGCGATAGGATTGCCACCTATCACATTGTGGGACTTAGTGTCTTCGGCTAGTCGTGGGTGCCTTGGTTGTACCTCTAACTACCTCTTCGGGGATATGAGCGTGAAGATACTGAAGATACTTTTATTGCTTTGTCGCGATTTGATCTCGAATTCGTGACCTTTAAAAAAAGAACTAAAAATAAATCTATTCGATCAAAATCTGTGCGTTATTGACCTAGTAATCATGTAACAAACACACAAAAACATACTGTCAAATTGATAACCTCTTTTTTGGACACACTTTTTTATGACATTGTCAAACAAGCAGACGAATTTCCTGATGCTAAGAAATTCACGCCACCTGGAGACCAATGGTGGTAATGGTGTGTTGCCAACCTGAAGCCGGGATGCTAGGTTTCGAGCTACTTTATCCTACGAACCGGAATACATCAACGGCAAGCACTGACGTTATGGTCGGCAGGAATAGATAAGGCAAGTCGCTGCAAAACTCAACCACCTAGTCAGATAACACGGTGTTAGTGACGATAAGCCTTTTCTCGCCTTTTACGAGCTGCCTGGCAGGAAAGCAGATGGTCTATGCTGCAAAGGAGCCCGGACCAACACGGAAACACCCTAGATTCAAGTTTTTTTTTGTTGTGTAAGAGGCTTCGATAAGCCTCTAATCTACATGACAAACTAGCCTATAGACTAATGAGTAATTTTCATTTCACTTAATCTACTAAGCTATTGTCTTTAAGTATAAGTCCCTCTTTTATTTAGTGCTTCTAAAAATAAGTCACATACCTATATGTTATGGACTTTAATCGCTAGCATTTCTTTTTGGTACTAGTTACACTACATTAGTTTAAACGGCTTTGTACTTTTTAGCCTTCTTACTGTATCTATGGTATCGAGGAGCTAGATTGCCTCGATATCCACATGACGAAGTATATGCTAGTGAACTTCGGCACCGGTGGAGATTATCGTTTCTCAACAGGGCGCATTAGATTTAAATTAAAAACGCAAGATTATCTTTGTTTATAGGAGACATTGATGAATCCGTTTGTTTCCTAATCTTATAAAAGCGTAAAATAAAAGTTAAAATGGTGGAGGGAAATGGCAAATGTAGAGAATTCTGGAAACCAAATGAACACATGAAATTATAAAAGCAGAGCCATAAACTAGAAGTGAAACAGAAGCAGAAGCACCCTAAGCAATTAGGTTAACGATAGATTACCTCATAATAAATGGCCTGTACGAGTTCAACTCACTGCGATGTTTATAGCTTTCAGAGTTTATACTTTTCATCGGCGGCACTTGGTAGAATTTCATTGTACATATTTTTAAACAACAACTGTTTTTCTCCACATTTAACTTTGATTTACACTTAAAGTTACTCTTTAGACACAGGTTTCACTTTTCAAAGCATTAATGCTTTGAAATTAAAGGAAAATTCCTGTTTCAGTTTTAAAGTCCTGACGATTCTTGGAAAGTAAAACCGGTTGGTTCTGAGTTCTAACATAAAGTATATTTTGGAAAAGCATAATTGTTATCAATTTCAAAAGTTTGTTTACAAAAGAATTCCTATATCATTGTTTAGGAATTTTATTAAAAGTATAACTTCATAAAAAATGTAGATAGCTTACTCCTCTATTATATCTACATACTTCCTGTTGTCAGTTGTTTCGACCTCTTAGGACATGCAACTGTAAACTATACTTACACGAATAAATCTGTGGTCCAGCGGTCCGGCGTCGGACTTGACTTCTGAGATGCCGGGTTCGATCCAATCGGACTCCGTTCGGGCAATAAAAAAAATTAGAAAATATGTATTTTCAATTTTCTAATAAAAATAACGCTGCCCGGGATAGGATATATAAACGGTTGACGATAGGCTTACCACCTACCACATTGTGAAACTTAGTGTCTTCGGCTAGTCGCGGATGGCGTTGTGTCTCTGCCTACCTCTTCGGGAATATGGGAGTGAAGATACAAAATTAGTCATAAGTTGCAAGTTTGCATAAAGTTATCCCTCAAATAAGTAAAATTGGACTTAAATATACAAACATAAATATCTTCCCGCCAAATGATTTTTGAAGTTAATATTATTTTAAATTTTCGCAAGTCATCATATTCAATGTCATGTCAGGTCTTATGTATCAAGGATTTCGCTGATATTAGGTACGTACCTAAAGCTAAAGTGAGATTTGGCGGCATGGATAGGAACCTAACTTTTGCACTTTAAAAAAAAGTGCACTTTAAGTGAAAAAATATATACAAAATGTCACCAAAATCGATTGCACTCAATATGTTCACAAAATTATATTTGTCATGTGAAAACCGCCCACCCTTTTTCTCGATATCTCTAATGAAAAAATTGTCATCGGAAACTTACTATTCATTGGTTAACCGATAGATTTTGAAAGTTGCATTTTTTTGACTTTTTGCAACTTTTGCAATTTGCCGAGTGCAAACTGGCGAATATGCAAAATTTTAATAGTATTTAATTCTAATAAAATTTTACCATATTCTTAAATATTTCATAAGTAGGTAAGTACTTTATATGATGCGTTGAAAAACACATTAAAAAAAAGATGAACTAAATCATTAAAGTTCTGAATGGATGATCGAGGGAAATAGGGATTTTTTCTCACACAAATCTTTTTGCTGTTAGTTTGTTAATAAAATTGTAATGACAGATTGTTATTATTCGACCGACCTTGTCTTCGTTGAACCAAATTAGGTGTTTATAACAATATTTGTGAACAATTAATTTCTGTGTCGAAGTAATTTTTTGTAACACTGTGAAACAGTTGCTTGGCCATGACCGAGCCTAACAACAGATGAGATAAATAGGGTTGTCAACGTCAGATAAAATAATTTCAAGATTTTTAGATTTCTGTTAAGTATTTTTAGTTATTGGTATGGGCGTTAGCATTTGCCATTAGTCCAGTTTAAATTTAATTACCGAAGTTTACAAAAACGGGCCTAATTTATTTAAAATTAGCCAAAGGTCGTCATAGAAAGTCATGTCAGGCTCTTGGGTGTAGTGGAATCTTCCTTATTCAAGCTTATTTAGTGAGATTTGGCGGGAACGAGGAAACACCCGATACACTAATTTCTTTCTTGAGTTTCACTAGTGCACTTTAAATGAATGAAATTTGACAAAATTAGCTGATTTTACTCAATACTAACACTAAATTCAATATTTATGAAATAACTGCGAATATCTTTTCTCCCGATACTGCTAAACCTCACTCGAATGTGAAAGGGATATAAAATATCAATTTTTATTAAATTTCAAGTATAGGCGATGGTTACTTCCATTATTTATTTTCACCAAAATAATAAAAAAACTGTAATACTCATGACTTGAAAAAAAATACGAAACAAATACGGGACAATCCAATGCATCCTTCGAAACAAAAAAGGGATAAATGAACTCGCTCGTGCGGTTATAAATTTTAGCTTTTCTGTCTTTTCCTCTCTCACTCCTCGCTTCCCATTAAAGTATAACCTTCCTAGAAATATAGATATCACCCGCTAGCCCCAGATAGCTATGAAACATGGTGTTGATTCGGCTGTTCACAGACTAATCTTATTTTAGAATTTAGATGCATGCTATCTTTTTCAAATGAAACAAAAACAAGAGAGATGAAACATTTTAGACATTTCAGATTAGTCCTGACATTTAATCAACCTTAATTCATATTTTGTTGATATTTTTAATAAACTTTTGCCGAGTGACAGTTTTAAACTGTCACTCGGCCGTTTGTAAAAATGTCGTGTACGGTCTAATCTGACAACACTGAAAGTGAATTGTCTCTTTCTATTACTTTCGCATAAAGAAGATAGCTATAACTTAAAATTAGTGAATGAACAACAAAATTATCACAAATAAATAACAGCATAAAGAAAGAAAGTATCTTCACGCCCATATCCCCGAAATGGTAGGTAGAGGCCCACGACTAGCCGAAGATACTAAATCCCACAATGTGATAGGTGGCAAGTCTACCACCAACCGGACACATATCCTATCCCGAGCAAAATTTTTTTTTTATTAAAAAATTGGAAAAACCCAATATTCTTTTTGTTGCCCAACCCGGGGATTCGAACCCGGTGACTCATGCAGTCAAGTCCAACACCCGGACCGCTAGACCACAGAGGCGAGAAAGTGGAGACGGTTTTTTTGCAGTTTTACTAAACTAAAATTATTCGTAAAAAAGTTTACAGGCTATTCTTCTCCCTAGAGTTCAGTAATTTCCAAAGTCCAGGGGGTCTAGCGAATGCAGCAACATTTTGATAATGGTCTATGAAACAAAAGAGTTTGGGAATCTCTGCTTCACAAACTCGATAGTAGCAATTATTAATGCTATGGTACAATAAGTCACAGATACCTGACCTCTTTACATCCTTTGTAGTAAAAAATGGTGAGAAATTTGCGTTGCCAACTATATCTATCCGGTGAGCTATCGCAAAACTCTACCAATTTCTAGCATTACTCATGAATTATTTTTCTAGAATGTTCCATGCTTTTTCTTAACTTCTTCGCTTAGTAGCCATAAAAAAACCAAAAAAATAATAAATAACAGCATAAAAAATAGTTTTCTAATTTATTGTAATAAAAAATAATGTTAGTCGCCTAAATTTATTTTTTAAATGTCTTTAATGTACACAGAATTCATCTTATATTGTTTTATTATATGTGTAGATTTTAGGTTATTCTAACAAATTGTTATGACGAAATTACACAATACAATTTGTTTAGAAATCTGCATAAATTAAAAATTAAATGTAAGTACATATTTGTATATTTCAGTAAAAAATATTTCTTTATTTTTAAAAATTATGGCTGTGCTTATTTTTAAAATTGTAATATAATAAATTAATTACGTGTATAGTTATTATATGTAAATTAAAAACTTGATTTCTTACACAATGTTTTGTAAAAATAGCTTTGAAACTTTTAGATTTGATCTTTATATGCTTATGTTAGAGTTTAATGTTTTGAAATTGTTCAAAGCAAAGTCAGGGTTATTTTTTCTCATCCGCTTGTTATGGTGTGGGATTTTTTACTCATTTACCAATATTAGAACTAGCTTTTGTCCGCAGCTCTGTAAAAACATTAAGCTATTTGCCTATTATACGGACTTCCGTTGGTATATCGAGATAAAAAGTAGCCTATTCTCCTTTTCAAAGATATGGAAAAAATAATTGAAATCGATTCAGCAAAAACACGAGGTAAGTAATCTAGCTACACGAAGATTAATTATTTAATAATATTCCCGGGATTCCATAACCAGATCCAGACTTGGTCGTAATAAATACACTCTCAAATAAAATAAAAATCGGTTGTGAAATGACGGACTAAACAATAACATACATAAAAAACATAGGGTTCGAATATGTAACCTCTACTTTTAGAAACGGTTACAAATAAATTAGTGAATATGTCACACGCCATACTCTGTAGGTTAAAATATTATACGCAATATTAGTCACCAGTTTAACATTTCACTACGCGTAACCAAACGCGATAAATTGTGTTCCGCAGTAAACGATTCTAATAAGCGATAAGTTTTTAATTATATAAAGTATCGCCTCTGTGGTTTAGCGGTCCGGGTGTAGGACTTGACTGCACGAGGTCCCGGTTTCGAATCCCGGGTCGGCCAACAAAAAGAAAATTGGATTATTCCAATTTTCTAATAAAAAAAAAATGTTGGTCGGGATTGGAAATGTGCCCGGTTGGCGATAGGCTTGCCACCTATCACATTGTGGGACTTAGTGTCTTCGGCTAGTCGTGGGTGCCCTGGTTGTGCCTCTGCCTACCCCTTCGGGCATATGGGCGTGAAGATAAAGTATCAACAGTTATCGAGTTTATTAGGTTTAAAAACTAACAGTTATTGCATATTTGTCTCTTCATTATATACTAGCGGTTTCATGCAGTTTCACATGCGTAACTTGGCTTCTTTTGCACCGATTTTGATGAAACAAAGCCCATGTCACTCAGGGATAATGTAGCATTCTAAAGGTGAAAGAGTTTTTGAAATCGGTCTAGGAGTTTCGGAGTCTATTCATTTCAAACAAACAAACAAACAAAACGTATTTTTATTTTAGCACTTGCCCTGTGCTTGGGATAAATTTCTATAAATTTTAAAGAAAGAAAAAATTTTGCCCCAGACAGGATTTGAACCTGTAACAAAAAAATCAAATCTTTCCTCTCTATAATATTATTATAGACATAAAATTATTATTTATTCAGAGTAATACAGTAATACTCATAGTAAAAGTTGTTCCATGACAACTAACTTATACTAATAATTTAAGTGATGGAAACGAAATATTGGTAATGAAGAGTACCAGCAGTAAAAGGTGTCCTAAATGTTGATCAGGACTTGAAACTACTACTACACAAACTTTAGTCAATATGAATTGAGTATTTTTTGCGAGAAAAGTGAACGGACGGACGGACACGACGAATTGGTACCACCGCCTTGCCTATTCCTGCCGCTATAACGTCAGTGCTTGCCGTTGACGTAACCAGTTAACCTGCTTTCGCTCGAGGCCTAACATCACGGCCTCAGGTTGGCAACGCACCATTACCACCTTTGGTGTTTCTAGTCTACGTGAATTTCTTACCATCAGGAAATCCGTCTGCTTATTTGCCTTCCACTATCATTAAAAAAAGACTCGCAAACCTTGGTCGGTTTGCGAGTCTTTTATATAAATAATAACCCTCTTTTTGAGCTCAATTGTATACTTATAGAAGTGTCCAATTATTGATAATATTCAAAGATATTTAATGTACGGACGGATTTAGTTTTATTACCATTTTATTGTATGTATAGATAAAGGAAATTATTATTGTATGTATAGGTAAATATATTTTTTACAACGTTTTGTAAGGAAAATGTTTGTGACTGAGCATGCAAATTTCCTGCGCAGGCGCAGATAGCGGGTGATTCACAGTACATCGACCAGCGGGTCTTAACCGAACGTAATGTGTGATAACAATTTGTAATAACAATACAATACAATACAATAACTCTTTATTGTGCACCAAATACAGAGGAATTACAAATACATCAAAAAACCAATAAGATACCCAATGGCGGCCTTATTGCCAAGTTAGCGATCTCTTCCAGAAAACACTAAAGTATGAAACAAGGTTTAGCGAGATACTGTTAGTGCTCTTAAAAATATAAAAATGCATCCAACAACTCTAGACGTCATTAACCGTCCTAAAAGCAGAAGCTTCTTCTATTTTGTTGTAATATTATCTATGTACATTGTCTATGCGCTTGAGCTTGTGGGATTTAATATGCTATGTACGGCAGTCTGCTGGTCTATGAATATGGCTACGCAGTACGGACACATGTTAACTTGGCTCTAGTAATTAACTACGGTATATTGGATATAATAAACTGTGAACCAACTAGATAGTGTAGTTTCATTACATGGATTACAAAATACTACATGGTGACAGCGGTGGGATTATAATTTGATTGCCCTTGAATAACATGTCCTTTATTACCACTATTTCATTTTGAAACTGATAATAGGGTTTAATCTCCTCATCAACATCCTTAAAAAATGTTGGCCAACCATTTAAACAAGCTTTTTTAAGTTTAGTCATTACCGTATCATTTTTTGTTGCATTTAAAATCCTATTCCAACATTCAGCTGTAACTGGCAGGTTTTCCAACAGTAAGCAAACTTGTAACTTTACATCTTCTTCTAAATTAGTTTCATAGTCACATCCATTTACTGAAAAATCTCTTGACAGAGTGTCTGCTACATATAAGTATTTCCCAGGAGTATAGATAACATTCAAACGGAACGGTTGTAGGCGCAACATCATTTTTTGTAACCTCACTGGTACTTTACATAACGGCTTATTCATTATTCCCAATATAGGTTTATGATCTGTCTCAACCCTAACTGCATCTTTTCCCATTAAATATTGCTTACATTTTTCCACCCCAAAACATATAGCCAACAATTCTTTTTCAATCTGGGAGTACCTAGTCTGAACTTCACTTAATGCTTTAGAAGCATATGCTATAGGGTGGCCATTTTGAAGTAAGACTGCTCCTAGACCAGATGCACTTGCATCTACACTTAGTATAAGTTCCTGATCTGACTGGTAAAATGCTAATACTGGAGCATTAGTAATTATACTTTTTAATTTGTTAAAACACATTTCATGATTTTCCTCCCATCTGTAAATAACATCTGTCTTTAAAAGATGTCTTAATGGTGCTGTGATGTCCGCATAACCAGGAATAAATTTTGATAAGTAGTTAAACATACCTAGAACTCTGCAGAGCTTTTTTGTCTTTTGGTGGTGATAGTTCAGTCACTGCTTTCACTTTTTCCTTGACTATTTCTAGGCCTCTGCTGCTAAAAACATGTCCTAGAAAAGTTACTTCATTAACAAAAAATTGGCACTTCTGTGGATTAAATTTTATCTGATTTTCTTTAGCTTTTTTTAAAACACTAAGCTACACCATTTTTAATTCCTGCTCTGACTCTGCCCAGCAGATAAATCAATTAAAATATTTAAAACAAACCAGAAAAGTCAAATGCAACCTACAGTGAACGCAGAAAGTGACGTCTTAATATACTTTTAATTATCTTCACGCTCATATCCCCGAAGAGGTAGGCAGAGGCAAAACCAGGGCACCAGGGCAGATTTTTCATGACTATGACGTGTTCACCAATGCTCATAATTGTCGTGTTTCGTTTTGGAGGAGAAGGTATTTGGTAAACGAGTGCTTGTTATCATCCCTTAGAATGTCAATGTATCCATGACTAATTTAGTGTCTATAAGTCACGTATATTTGTACAGGGTTAAATTTATTTACATTTTAAAATTGTTTGTAATTTATAATTCAAATTGTAATAAGAATAAAACTATTTGTTGTATGAACATAAAAACATTGTGTACATAATTAAATTATTACTTTTATAAATATTAAAATATTTGACCGACTCGCTGTCGAGTGGCTAGCGTACACGCCTAACTGCGAGCTTCTGCGAATAAACGCGATAATCGATCAACTGCGAGGCTCGGGTTCGATTCCCGACGTGGGCAGGCATTTGTGTGATGTCTGCATTTCCGGGTCTCGGTGCTTATTAAATTTATTCTGATATCTATTAAGTATATCAATGTATTAGAATCGTTGACTAACACCCATAACATAAGCATGTAAGTGTGACTTGTCCAGGGATATTTATTTATTTATTTGCGCACCACAATGTGGTAGAATGTGTCCAAAGGTCAAAAAATTTTTGTAACAATTTCAACACGCATATTCCGCAAATAAATATATTTTCTTTCTTTCTTTCTTTCTTTCTTTCTTTCTTTCTTTCTTTCTGTCTTTCTTTCTTTCTTTCTTTCTTTCTTTCTTTCTTTCTTTCTTTCTTTCTTTCTTTCTTTCTTTCTTTCTTTCTTTGTTACTGTCTCTTTGCTGTACTGAATATTATGGCATATTCAATAATGGCATAATAATTATGACATAAAAAACAAAAGTCAGCAAAATTTTATCCAATACGAAAAAAAACTACTTTTTTAAAGCTAAGTTTTTGGACCTATCCGTACTGACACAGGTTGGCAACGCACCACTATCACCTTTGGTGTCTCTAGGCGGCCTGAATTTCTTATAATCAGGAAATCCGTCAGCTTGTGTGTCTTCCAATACCATAAATAAATAAAATAATAAAAAAAATTGAAGTAGATGAGTCATAAAAACCTCTTGTTTGGCCAATCAGAAACAAACATTTTCTATTTATAGACACTGTCTCACTTTCTACTATAGGTATGTGTATCCTCAAAATTACATCATTTCTATTTATTAAACAATACATCAGATAAGATATATATGGATCAGACATATAAAGATTGTCATGTAACTTTCCAAAAGATTCTAAATGGATAGGTACTTATATCATATAATAGTGATCTCATTTTTATGAATTTGTATTTGTTAGTCCAAATTTATTGATAATTTTGTAATCTAACAATCAGATTGATGGTGTACGTCGTTTTTAGACAGCTAAAACGGTAATGGTGCGTTGCTAACTTGAAACTGGTACCTTGAAATATTGGCGTCCCCCTTTAAACGAATAGACCATTTTAGCAAAATTTTTTTAGAGTTAGTTACTGTCAGAATATTTTGTCTTCATCTCTACATCGAAAATTGCAGTAAAACATTGCTTTAATCTATACAAATTGTTAGTAGCTGTTAATGACAAGCGACGCGAAGTTCGCCGGGTCGGCTAGTTTAGTTGTAAAGTTTAGCGTTTTTCAAATACTTCCAATGAAAGATACAAAATTCTCCTAAACCCTACTGGTAAAACCAGCCGCGGTCGTTTAAAACTAAAGGTACAATTCCATTTAAAACAAAGGTCAGTTCTTAAGCATCGGTCGTATAGTGAAACTATAAACAGTTCTATAACTTGCGCAAGTGGAGCTTGGCGTGATACATAGTATAAACAAAGTCGCTTTCTGTTGTATGCCCCTATGTATGGTTAAATTTTTAAAGATATTTATGATGCAGTTGTTTTAACAGATAGAGAGATACAAGAAGAATGTTTATATGTTTATTAATATAGAAGTTTGTCCACTCGTGCGAATTGTTAACTGTGGCCGTCAGATGTTTTTAGATGTGACATAAAAAATGAAATGTCTTAATTTACAATTCTTTTTAAAGTTGAGGCATAAGGTAACACCCGTAGGGTTAATTGGAAGACGATGATGTTAAGAAGGTTTAGCAATTTACAAAGACTAATAATGAAACAAATGCACATAGTTGAAGTATCCAACACAAAATATTCACAAAACCGCCTGGTAATCTAAATTACTGCATTCTTCACGAACGGAGGTGGGTGATTATATAACATGGTTATATATTACTAAAGTTGCTATTACATTCTAGCCAAATAACGTAACGATTAAACAATCCTTTATAATTTAGGAGAACATTTTTTTAGCGTCGACCATATAAGATATTTTCGCACATTTATCGAACTTCATCTTTAAATAAGCTTTAAAAGCCATGAGTCACCAAATTGGTAGTCGTGCAAAAAATGTAATAAAACTATGGAGTTCGATTTGTTGCCGACGTTTACGGGAAAATACTATAAACAGTTTACAAGACCATTGTTTATTTTACCAGTTAAATAATGATTTATAGTTTTTCTTAATTTAGAAGATCAGTACAGTTTGAAGGTTTAGATCTAGAAGCTTATAATGTTCACCTCGTTAATAATGTATTAGTTACACATATAACCTCAAGGCTCAAATTCGATTCCTGTCATTAATAGATATTTGTCTGATCTTTTCACCTATTACGTCATGGGACTAAGTTGTACTTATTCGTGGACGCCTTGGTTATACCTGTGTCTAATCTTTCGGGGATACTAGCGTGAATTTGAATGAACTTTATGAACATAAATGAAATGCATTATTATTAAAAAAACTATCTTCACGCCCATGCTCCGTAGAACAACAGGACACCCACGACTAGCCGAAGACACTAAGTGCCAAAATGTGGTAGGTGGCCTATCGCCAACCGGGCATATATCCAATCCCGAGCAATTTTTTTTAATACCCAAATTTTTTGTTTGTTGCCCGACCCGGGAATCAAACCCTCATGAAGTCAAGTCTAAAACCTGGACCACTAGACCACAGAGTACCTACTTACTATTACGAGTAGTTTTTGATCGATAGATTTTGAAAGATGCAGTTTTTTGGACCGTTGCACGTTTTGCAATTTGCGGAATACGAACTGCCCAATATGCGAAAGTTTAATAGAAACACTTAATTTTAATAATGTTACACAATATGCCTTGGCGATAATGGATATGAGATCCATTGTTGCCAGGTTCGGCATTTTTATTAGAAAACTGGAAATACGCATCACTATATACATGTATATTATGGAAATTTGAAAACTTTATTTTTATTTTGTCCATGGGCAATCGTAATTGTTTTCCAACATACAACTAAAACATACAGGGTTACTTTTAAAGAACCGGCCAAATTTTAATATAAGAAAGTAAATGTTAAAACACTTTTGTGCAAATTTAGATATTTACTTTTAAGCATTAAATTAAAATAGTCCGCAAAAATATTTCGGGATACTTGTTGGGATACGAGTCGTGACGTCTCCAGCAGGCGCATGCGTTTGCGGTCGGCGGCGGAAATTAGTTGAATGCTTTAGTAACTTAATATCCATGCGTCTTGCATTTTACATCCGATAAAAAATTTAATTTCTACATACAGTTTTTAACTGTTGTTTTTGAAATGATTGAAAATATACATTTTCAATCGAACCGGGACCTCATGAAGTCAAGCCCAACACCTGGACCGCTAGACCACAGAGGTTTTAATTACTTCATAATCGAAACTGTGTCCGCGTCTGAAGCACGGTAATATTATCTATACAGTATTCTAACTTCACATAAAAGGACGACGCGCGAGCTATACCTACGCGTTCGGATCAGGGCATGCACGCGGCATGCTATACGAGGGGCCTTCAATAATTACTTAACCTCATCGCCCCATGGCGTTGTTGTTACAAAAGAGTTTTACTATCGTGCAGTAAATACTTTTTGAAGTCTATCAAGTAGTTTTCAGTCTTTTCCCTTCATTTGTTTTGTTTTGACAGCCTTTGGAAGCGAGCGTGTCGGACGGTTTTGCAAAAATGGAAAAAGAATAATATCGTTCGGTGATTAGATTCTTGTTTTGGAAGGGAAAACGCGCAGCGAAATCAAAGAGCGCTTAGATGCTGTGTACGGTGACCCTTCTCCTTCGATGGCGACCGTCAAAAATTGGTTCAACGAGTTTGCTCATGGCGGCACGTCGGTTTTTGATGAGCCACGCCCAGGTGCACCGAAAACGGCTACTACAGAAGAAAACGTAAAAAAAATCCACGATCTCGTGTTGGCAGACCGGCGACTGAAGATTCACGAGATAGCTGAGACTGTAGGCATCGCAGATGGGACAGTGCATCATATTCTGCACGAAGAATTGGGTATGAAAAAGTTTTCGGCGCGATGGGTGCCGCGTTTGCTCACACCAGACAACAAGCGCAACCGTGAGACCACATCGGCGACATGTTTGGCGCTGTTTCAACGCAACCTGGCGGAGTTTTTGCGTCGTTTTGTGGCCGTCGATGAAACATGGGTTCACTGGTACACACCAGAGACCCAGGAACAGTCGAAACAGTAGACTTTACCCGGCGAACGTGCTCCAAAGAAGGGGAAGACTGTTCAATCGGCAGGAAAGGTGATGGCCAGTGTTTTTTGGGACTCACAAGGTGTGATTTACATCGATTACCTCCAGAAGTATAAAACAATCACGGGGATCTACTATTCTGACGTATTGGGCAGATTCGACGCCGAATTGAAAAAAAAACGGCCCCATTTGGCAAAAAAAAGAGTGCTGTTCTACCACGACAACGCGCCGGCTCACACCTCCGCCGTTGTCATGGCCAAATTGATCGAAATGCGCTACGAATTGCTGCCCCATCCACCGTATTCTCCAGACTTGGCTCCATGCGACTTTTTCTTGTTCCCAAATCTGAAAAAGTCACTCGCCGCCAGCCTTTTTCTTAGGCTAAAAATTTATTGAATGGCCCTCGTAATAGCGAGTGTGCCGCAGTGACGAACGGACGGTGTGCTGGTTTTCAATCAGTAACTACGGGAATTTTTACTCTAAATAACCACAAGTTAACATGACAAGTAGAATATTTTGTACTGTTTTTGGTTGCATGAATTCCTCGAATTCCTCAATAACGCCCCCAGAGATAGCTTTTTTAGATTATAGATTATTTTTATTATTTAAGGTACCGGGACTATAGTAAGAATACTTCGCAAACTTATTACTTTTATTTATTAGCACAGATGGACAGAGGGACTTAGTATCTTCGGCTAGTCGTGGGTGCCTTGTTTGTACCTCTGCCTATTTTTTCGGGGTTATGGGCGTGAAGATACTTTATTTTTCTACTATTAAATTTACAATCTCAAAACTACATAGGTCCTATCTCATGCTTACGTACCGCGCTTCTGTAGGCACTTATTTCAAGGACACGGCCGAGTTACAATACTGTATAGATAATATTACCGTGTCTGAAGTCCCTCCAAACATTTTCTGTTCCTATAAATGTAACCCTGCATATAAACTGATTAATAATTTGTAAGTGTTTGGTATACGAAATTAACAAAAAAAGAAAAAAAAAGTTAACAAATTACGAAATTAACAAAGTTTTATCAAAGGTATTCGGTAATGATTCGGCACTTATCGAAATGTTTTTGTATGTTTTTGACGTACATTCTGAATCAGCTAGTTTGATTTAATTTAGTTTAGTTTTTCTTTGACTTTGAATTTAGTTTGACTTTTTGTCATTTTCATTCAAAGGTCATTTTTGGACAAATTATATAAATCGATCTCAATCCAAAATAAGCAAAATGTTTGTGTTGTGGGTGTTAGTTAATAAGATACATACGCATTAATACTTAAATAGACAAATGCAATAAACACCCAGAACCGGAAATACTTCGTTTGAACTTCGAGCCCTTATCTTTATGTATATATTTAAATTTGGTCAAAATAAAATTAGCAGTTTAGACGTCATATAGACTTGAGCATTGATAGCTACTGACAGTCTATTTTTCTTTTCATAAGATTTTTTTTCCTGACAATAACTTATACACCAGAAAAAGAATAAACAAAATTGGCCAATCCATTCAGACGTGACGCGATTACCACTCTAAATGGGGATAAATTTTTATATAATATATAGATTATGAATGATCGCATAAATATTTCTGTAAAACAACGAAAAACTTATCGACCAAAGTCGAAGGTTATCTCCAAATATAAACGCTATAATGCGGAATATATTCTAATTATTTTGATGTAGTAAATACGTTGTGATACATAATATTTGCCTTTAAACTTTCAATTAAGGTCATGGAAAGCCAGATCACAACATTACCTACAGCTCGTCTGCGTTAGCGTGATATGTTTACGTGTTTTTTAAGATCTTGGTGTTGAAATTATAAAGGACCCGCCATTTTTCCTTATGAGCTACCAAGAATTAAGATACGCAGAACTAACATATTTGTGGAAAATAAAAATATTTGTATTGTAAAGTTAACTGACCAGTGATAAAAATATATACGAATACGTGCAGGGGTGGGGTGTGTAACATACCTAATTAAAGTATATTGTGTAATCTATTACGAGTATATTTATTGAATTAGATTTTAGATTGGTATACCTCAACTGCACATTTGTGTATATAATCTTTATATATTATTGTGTTCTTGTGTTCGTGTGTTTGTCACTAAACTCCTCCTAGACGACTGGACCGATTTTGATAATTTTTTTTGTGTGTGTTCAAGAGGATTCGAGAATGGTTTAGATTCACAATTTGGTCTCCTGGAAAATGTTTTTTTAATTATTTTTTTAATAATAAGTAGTCGTTGATTTTGGAATGTTTCACATTGGGTCCGACAGACTGCGCTACTATCGAAGCATTAATGTCATGCGATACGAAGTTTGCTGGGTCAGCTTGAATATATCCATCAGTTTAGATAAATTTAATTCTGATTGGTTACTACACGTAATCATTTTGCTCAGGTCTTGTTATGATTGTTATTTTAAGACCAGTGCTCGTTATTGTTATGTTACAATTTCGAGAGTAAGTTGCTGGTAAACTTCTTACCTGAAAGAGCTTACCTGGCAACTTGCCAATTTTGTCGATAAGACGTCATTGCTTGCTAAATTATTCCAATTAGAATATAAATTGTAGCCGCTAAACTGGCACCTCATAGTTAATATCCTCACGTTGGCAACGCATCGTTTACAGATGGACATTTCTAAGTAGTATGAGGAATTCCGTCTGCTATTTCCTTCATGTAACACACAATCACTACATAGTATAAAACAAAGTCGCATCCTCTGTCCCTATGTCCGATTTGTATGCTTAAGTCTTTAAGACTGCGCAACGGATTTTGATGCGTTTTTTTTTAATAGATAAAGTGTTTAAAGAGGTTTATATGTATATTTTATACCCGTGCGAAACCGGGGCGGGTCGCTAGTACGAAATAAATCAAAATCTTATTTTAGACATTATTTGGAACAAAGATGTTTTTACACCTCTGAAAGCATCTGTTTTTTATCAATATGTATTAAGAAATGAATCACGGTTATTTTGCAGCGTTTATGCTAACTTTGTACGGTCGTGATGACACCATAACCCGGGTGACCGAAATCATCGGGTTTTACGTTGTGGCTCTACTTCTTGACGCTACGACTTCTGCATAAGACCATTTCTGGTTTGGACTACTTCTGGGTAGTATAACCTCGATTTAGTGCTTTAGGTTAAGGTAAGTTACTTTACCCATTAAAAATCTGCAAACATGACTGACCCATTTAACTAATTTCCTTTAGATAGAGAAATATATTGAAAATAAACCACGTTTGCGATGCACAAATTTGCTTGGTTTATTAATCGTAATAATAGATTACTTCAAATTCTCGACAGAAGAAAGACATGAAAATTAGTTGAATGAGTCCATGATATCCGAACATTTTCCATGGATCATTAGCTGCAATTACCAAGTACTAATAATGCCATTAGTCAGACCAGGTAGTAGAGTTGATACGGTAAGGCTATTTGTAACTTTTGTACAACACGCATTAAAACTTTGTAGGTACCCCTACCCCGTATATGGGTTCCTACCCCGTAGGCCGTACGTAATCCAAGCACCCTGGCCACAGAACGACACACCTATAACATCTATGGTATCCATAGCTTACAGTTGCCTCTTACAATCAAGGGAGATGGCTTTTTCGCTGTCTTCTGCCATAAAAACACTTTAATTTCCTCAAAAATTCATGACGTACAAACTGCGGTTACAATTAAGAAAGGATTAATATTTATCTGGCACGTATTTGTTACATTTATATTTTTATCTCAAAAAGTAATTATAAGAGCGTCACGAATAGCTATCTTGATGTGTAGATAAGTTGGGTCTATAGTTTGGTAGATATCAATCTAGCGGTTTAAACGTATTATTACAGTTCATGGTCTTCTGCGAGAATGTACTGAGATATCGGGATTAAAACCAGCCTATCTTCTTGTCCTAGATCTAATCTATTTCGAATCGAAAAATCTAACTAATTCGAATCTAATCTAATCTTTGTCAAAATTCATTAAAATCATTTCAGCGAATGCAAATACTGTATTACATGCGTAATTTTTCAGTCAGAATAGGTTTAGTGGTATACTTAAACATGTAATATTGCGGACTTTTTTGTAGATCCTATTTTTAGATCTCGTCAACATCATCATACATTTTTGTTGTATAAACTCAAAAAGTTTTTGCAGCGTTTTCGAAGATCGCAACGTACAATTACCCCACAACCTTACCAAACTATGTATCTAAACTTCATTAGGAAACACCCTCAGTGATGAAAGCCCATAGAACGCTCAGTGCTTTCTAAGTAGATCTCAAAGAGACACACGATGCCGTTGGGCTTTGTTTTGTGATAAGTAGTGATGGGAGGACAAAGAGAGCTTAAACTGTGAAAATAATAAACAAAATGAATGAACGGATATTAAATGACGGAAACTCACTCTAAATTACTTTTATGATGTCGACATATGACGATTTTAGAGGGCCATGCCACAAAAGGAATTATGTAGTAATTAAGACTTGAGGTCGTCCATTGGTCGAAATTCGAGCATAACAAATTTTAATATCTTCTTGATAAGGACACCATATTCATTTATCAAAACCATCTACTTTGTTTCCAAATTTTATAAATATAGCTTGTGCGCCATCTTTTATTGTTATCATCAATATATTTGTTTATGTGTGTCAAATGCACTTTATTAAAATTAATATTGAAAAATAATAGCGTTCTGCCTTTCTTCTACAAATAAATTTTGAGTGTGCCAAATTCAAACTCATCTATCCTCGCAATTTTCATAAAAAAGAGTCCAAAGTTTTTGCTATACGTATTAATATTATGATTATTCAACTACACTAGGAGTGCATTTTTTTTGATTAGACAGCGAAGACGGTTTTTAAAGGTAAGATACAACAGTGGCTTATAGACACCAAGGATATAAACGCGTGGACAGCAACGCATTTCTATCCTTGGTGTGTTATATGGCCGGAATATTAGCTATTGAAAAATATGTATCTTCACGCCCGCATCCACGAACAGGTAAGCACAGGCATAATAGGGGCAACCACGACAAGTCAAAAATTCTAAGTCCCACAATGTGATAGGTGGCCAGCTTAGCGCCAACCGAACACGTATTCAATACCAGGCAACGTTATTTTTATTGGGAAATTGGAAAAAACACATTTGCTTTTTATTGCATGCCCCGGGGATCACACTCGGGACCTCACGAAGTCATGTCCAATATCAGGCCGCACCTGAGACAGTTTTTAGAGGCGACATTAGTTATTGAGTATTAATAATGTTGATGGATATATCCCCGAAAATAATTTGCATAACTTTGGCTGTATTTTTTAGTATGATGAAATAGATTGAAAAGTTGCATGAGCTAACTACTGCCTATCAATAAGATGTTTGCTGCCATTTATGCAATTAATTTACTCAACGTTGGACTGGCCACATAGCCAGGGTGGTGTTTGCCAGTTAGGCTCACGCTTACACCAACGTAGCTAATGTAAGCTGCATTAGGATAGAACCTTCGGGTACGGACTAGGTTCCAGATCTTTCAAAAAAATATAGGTTAGATTTGAAATTAGTTAACATTAGACAGAACTCATCCATCTCATTATTTTTCAGCCTTTTTTATGACATTAATCACTATCATTATACCTGTCTGGGGCCCTATCGTTCTTGCCCAACCCTGATTACTTATCTTTCTTGAGATCCGATTTAAAGGATTGTGTAGACATAAAATAGATAAGCTTCATTCGTTCTTGTAATTAGCGATGTACAATTACCACCTACAGTATATAAATAACTTATGAAATTTCTTTACCTACCTTCCTATATTATAAAAAATAGGTAAATACTAAAATTAAAAATAAAAGATGCGAAATACAAAAAAAATGCATTATTGAAATCTACGTGTCGCATCTTTTTTAATTTATAAACGTCCGTGCAATAAAGCATCATTAACCACCTCGTTGGTCGAGGGGTTAACGTACACCCCTAACACCACCGACCAACTGCGAGGCTCGGGTTCGACTCCGGGTAGTCATTTATGTGATGAACATTTAGATGTCTGCATTTCCGGGTCTGGGTGTTATTTATAGTGGTATCTATTCATGTATTTCTATGTTAAGTATCGTTGACTAACACCCATAACACAAGCTGATAATTTGTTTACTTTGGGGTTTGCCGTTTGAGGTTAGATTAAATTTGTCTATCTTGTTCTCGAA
The DNA here is from genome assembly GCA_002245475.1 of Calephelis virginiensis. Classification (NCBI taxonomy): domain Eukaryota; kingdom Metazoa; phylum Arthropoda; class Insecta; order Lepidoptera; family Riodinidae; genus Calephelis; species Calephelis virginiensis. The sequence goes on from NJDC01000113.1 coordinate 106,859, forward strand.
TATTAATTAATTTATTTTTTTATGTAAAAACAGTTTTATGTTTTTAATATTTATACTTATACATATATTATAATCTATGGTGTCCATGTGACGCACCTAAATATCTGGTGTTAATTATCTCTTACCATCAGGGGAGCTAAGTAAGCTGAGCAGTGAACAAGCGTTCACTGTCTGTTGCCATAAACAGTAATGCGTAACAAACATCCAAAAAAACAAACAGTCAATTTCAGAAACTCCTTAATAAAGTCGGTTGAAAATTAAGACAATTTTGGTCAAGCAACTATAGAACGCAGTACGTAATGGAAAATTTGTTCTACCGCTTACAAAATTACAAAAAACTTGTTAGTCGTCCCTGCGCAGGCACAAGTCGTTATGGGTTTTTACTTTTGGTATTTGACACTATCTTATTCGTTTTAATAGACACACAATAAAAACAGCCAAGTGACACATTTTATAAAACGAAAGAGTTATGAAATGTAGCTAAGTGTGGTCCTCCAAAATATTACAACTGTTTAATTTGTTTCTTCATTTATATTCGTTGTACCCGTATGGTCTATATTACTCTAAAAAGGGAGGAGGTTTTCAAGTCGACAGTATATTTTTTTGAATGGTTCAGCGATTACTCGGCCAATAATAAACTTTATTTTGACAGTTTTTTTAAAAGGTAGATTTTGATTCCAGGGTGGTTGTAACCACCCCGTCGGTATAAATGCATATAATTTTTGTTTATGTTTACAATCTTATGATTTATTTAAGGTTGAGTTTAATTGTTTGCATGTTAACACTCGATAGAGTGCATACCAAAGTTATTAAAGGGATGTTGATAAAATTTATGTGAGACAATCTCAGAAACATCAACATCGTTGTTATCTTTCGAAAAAAAGTAATAATCGGGGCGTGATATCTAATGAAATAGTTGGAGTCGGTTCTTGCAATTTTACTGCGCTTAATAATAAACAACGCTTAATAATATCGCCTCTGTGGTTTAGCGGTCCGGGTGTTGGACTTGACTGCATGAGGTCCTGGGTTCGAATCCCGGGTCGGCCACCAAAAATAAGATTGGATTTTTCCAATTTTCTAATAAAAAAAATGTTGGTCGGGATTGGAAATGTGCCCGGTTGGCGATAGGCTTGCCACCTTTCACATTGTGGGACTTAGTGTCTTCGGCTAGTCGTGGGTGCCTTGGTTGTACATCTGCCTACCTCTTCGGGGATATGGGCGTGAAGATACTTTTTTTTAATAATAAACACGCTAAGTGCATAGCGTAGTTCATTACCAAAAATTAAAAAAAAAGTTATAGCGAGTTTTGCACATGCAAACTTATGTGTAACTTACAACTATGTTATAAAAATATGCACTTAAGTTGCTGGTGTCCCTGTTATCCTAATGCAGACTCCATCACAGCTCTAGTAAAACTCTACCTCAATTATTCCCATGCGGTCCAGTCCCCATTTCCAAATATGCACGCCTTGTTTAACGCTTGATTCCTACAGGGGTAAGACTTTTGTGTAATTAGCTCTGGGTGTGTCTATTGAATTTATACATACGTATATACATATCTTCACGCCAAGTCCCTTATGGGGTAGGCAGAAACTATCGAGTGCCAAACCTCACGATACTGATAGACCTGTCTGGCTATCACATTCATTACCCTTTTCATTCAAACACGTCGCTTTCGGAGACTCTTGGCTCCACCCTCGAATAATATCCGAGCGATCTGATCGTGGAATATCAACCTTGGTCTCCCCGAGTACATAGATCTATCTACTTTCGCATTGTATATCTGCTGTGTCAATATTTCGTCTGTCATTCTTTCCACATGACCGAACCAGCGGAGCATGCCACAGACCATATGCCATAGAGCACAGATTTTCTGTAGTGCTCTCGTTTTGACCCCATTTGTCCTACTCTCATGCTTCTGATATACCCAACTCTCGCTTCCATACAACAACGTTGGGATAAGTACAGAATTATGCAAAGTGAGTAAATTTATACCAGTATCTAGTTGGGCATTACTAAATGTATGTTGACTAGCACTATAGCTCAATAAAGCTGTTGTTTATTTGAAGGATATTTTTTTTGTAATTTGTGGAGGGATATTCATTTATAATAATACAATTTATTATCAAAACACAGATTTTATGATAATACAATTGATGATTAAACGACACGTAATTGATTAAAACACAGTTAATAGTAAAACAAACGGGTAGGGGCAACTAATGCTAAGTTGTTCACATATGTCTGTCATAAGCGACATACGTACATACTTGAATGTAATTTTAATCTGGTAGCGAACCTTCACCTTATAGAAATCGGGCCACTTGTCGCTCCGCACAACTACACACTACAAGTGTGATCTGTGTCCATTGTCTAACGATTATTATATTACGTTTCTGTTTAAGAATCTCATTTAGACGTTAATACAGATGTAATTTGAGATATATTCTTTGAACGTGCTTTCTAGTATCTGAATCTATCCATAAACCAGGCTTCATTAATGTGTATCATTCCTTTGCAAGACGAGAGGTCCTAGCTTTATATCCTACTATTTATCGGGTTTGTTATCATAGTGAGCAATTAAGATTCGTTAATCAATAATTTTATGTTCAATTAGCCGACCTCGCGGGGTTCATGCTTTCTAACAGCAGTGGTAATTCTGCTGCGCTAGGTGCGAAACTTATTTTGTATTATCGTCTTCTAATTTTACCCTTTAGAAGTAATAGAAAGAGGAAAATACGCTTAGTGATCTTGGATTAGTTTGTAAACTACATTCCTACAGACGTTTAATATATACCTCGGAATATGTTGATTAGAAACTCTACAAAATATTATATCCTGACTAATTTAATTCGTCTAAATTAGTGTTCCATCTCTTTTGCTCTTCTTAAAAAACAGCAAACACTTAAAAAAGTTTAGTTAGTGCTTAACAGAATTATAACAACCTGTAGGATTGTAAATAAAAGTTCACCAATTATGACAACCTCTAAAACATGCGGTTTCCCTTTACCTTTGGTGTAAAACGTTGCTTCGTACCAAATTACAAAATTCTGAGTTCACGAGAAGTACCTAGCCTGAAGGTTTCGAATCAATTGCTAGTTTCTAAAAAATACGTCATAAGCGGGTGTATCTTTTGATTGCTTTGGCTTCGAAGTCTTTTACAGCTATAAGGGTTGGTAAACCTGAGTATATGATATTAGTTTTAGTTTGGTACCTCCATGTGTAAGTGTTCCTAAAAAAAGGTCTTGATAGACGGACGGGTGGACAACAAAGTGATCCTTCAAAGGTTCCGTTTTTGTCTTTTAAGGTACGGAACCCCAAAAATGTATTAACATTTACTACTATACTAATGTAGTGCTTGTAAATACTTGTGAATACTTGTGTGAAAAGGACATTGAACAATAAAGACTTCTAATGTAAATATTACATATTAGGTATACTTTTTCGTTAGGAAAATTTTGAACTGTTGTCTGTAGGAAAGTTTTACTGATTACCTTGTACTTGATATTTCTTGTGATCGTGACGTCAATAGGAAATCGTCCGTCATGATGACCGTATCGCTATAATGGAAACGTGCCTTTCAGTTTAATTTCTACAATCAAAAGTAATTTATTTCTAATATAACACTTATATTGCTATTGCGACACCTACATTCATTTGCATTTACAATATTGAAAAATAACAATTCTGTTTTCTATAGATCTAGATTAATACTCTGCCATTATTATGGTATTGGGAACCATTTATTTATGAATAAATAAAACAGAATCAGGCTACTCACACTGCTATTATAATTCGTTATTGGTTGTATCGATTTTACTGATCTCTGATTCGTAAATACAACTGTTTAAATAAAAAACATATCTATACTAATAATAATATTATAAAGCTGAAGAGTTTGTTTGTTTGAACGCGCTAATCTCAGGAACTACTGGTGCGATTTGAAAAATTCTTCCAGTGTTAGAAAGCCCATTTATCGAGGAAGGCTATAGGCTACAAAATCGTCACGCTAAGACCAATAACAGCTGAGCACCAACGAAAAATGTTTCAAAATCGGGAGAAGGACGTAGGCTACTTTTTATCTAAAAAATTCAACTGGTAGAGCTGGAGAGCTAAATATTAAATAAATAGACTACGGGGGCGAAGCCGCGGGAAACAGCTAGTTTTTAATAAACCCCAACAAAACCTATTCGAAATGAAGCCAAGACCTTTCGATCACGTCAGCTAACAAACAATGAAATTCGCAACGAAGTGAATCCCCTTCAGGATAATGCCAGAGACACACACGTCAAATTTGTAACACCCCTTTTTTCGTCGGGGGTTAAAAAAACATGATGAAATATAGTAATAAAAATTTAAGTAAAATACGAAATTCAGCATCAAAAGCATTATATCATCTATACTGTACTATAAACATCTATACTAATACTTATTGCCTGTTCCGGCTTCGCTCGGATGGTCATTTTTTGATCACAAATTGAGATTTAAGCTATCCTATCTTTCAAGTTGGATCAAACTGCACACGGTGTGCAAATTTGATTGAAATCGGTTTAGTAGTTTAGGAGTCCATCGCGCACAAACAACCTGACACGTAATTTATTTATATAATATTATTAATGCGAAAGTGTGTTTCTGTGTTTTTATTTTATGTGGCAACGGTGCGATGTTAAGGTACTTTTGTGTGAACAGACAGAAATTTGAAGAGTGACATATAAGTTACTTTTTATCCCGATGTTAAAACAGGTTCCTGAAGGAGAGTTAATACTTATACAGCGTCCCTCGTTTTCCTAGTGTTAACCCGGGTGTTGATACGTGGAATAGACCAATTGCCTTCCTGCCAGGCAACTCGTAAGAGGCAAGTCAACGTTTAAATGGGTCATTATCAACAAGACCACTAGTAGTAGAATGCAGTGCGGCAACTCGTTCCTTTAGGGATCTACCACCTTACCTATTCCTGCCAGAGATAATGTCATATTTCGGTCCGAAGAGTAGGGTAGTCGGTAGACTTTCACAATTGGCCTAACACATCAACCACCAGACAGCGACGCACCCACAAAATCTATGCTGTAAATGGATCTTGGGTATCTCTTACCATCCGGAGAGCCATGTGCTTTTTTGCATAAAAAAACTTGAAATCTAATTTAACGAGACATTTTCTCTCAAGAAAAACAAAAGCTGCTAAAGCTGCTGTTACCAAATTTTGTCTCTTATTAGCTTACTAGCAGTTACCCCCGGCTTTGCATTAATAAGGACTTTCATACAAGCTTTTAACCCCTATTTACCTCCTTAGAGACAGAATTTAAAATTCCCACTTTAGTGGGTGCTTTCAGTAAAATGATCCTACTCCCCAAATTTCATGGCTGTAACTCTTAACAGTTTGTGCTCGGCGGTGATGAATCAGGGAGTCAGAACGTTTTATTTTAGAAGTGAAAAATTCCCCGGTCAATATTTTGATTATTTTCATTATTAACCAAGAAGTCACAACAACCCGTGGACTAGGCCGCGGGCAACATCGAATAATTAATACACATGTAATTGAAAAATACTAATGAGTGAAATTGGTCTTGATCTTGTAGTTCAAAACTTGTTCTCGTTTTATGCGAGACCAAGACCAAGACCATATTCATATTACTATCTTATTCGCTAACAAAGGAGAATAAGACTAAAGCTAGGAGACATTCAAGACTATTTTTGGGGAGTTACCATATACCTAAGGTTTTAAAACAATTTTTTTATGATAATGAAAGGCAAACAAGCAGACGAATTTCCTGATGGCCTAGAGACACCGTAGATGGTTGCCAACATGAGGCCGGGATGTTAGGCCTCGATCAAAAGTAAGTCTACCGGCTATCTTACCCTCCAAACCGGAACACGTCAACGGCATGCATTGGACGTTATGGCGGCAGGAATAGGTAGGGCGGTGGTACCAATCCGGGCAAGTTGCTGTACAATATATGTATATATTATTTCAAGAAAACTTATTTTCATCAGAGAAAGAGTTTTGTAAGTGGACATTTAGCAACATAGAATTAATACTGCTATAAGCGTCCATGGTGATTCTCATCTTTAAATAAAAAATGGGTGTCACTCCGGGAGTGCTGGCAGAAGTGAAAACTTGAATATTAACGTTGTGCATTTTTGATATTTTGGAATGGTTAGGGAATAATTTTGCACGAATTACTTTAATTATCAGTATGAACATACTATCATTTATAATAGACTTTTGTAGAATACAATATTCATTTATTGCGCTATCAGACACAAACACGACAATACGAACATTCGTGCAAGCGCCCTGCGCAGTCTTACGAATTTTTGATCAGGTCACGTGTCCTGACGCGAGTTTAGAAGTTTTTACCCATTTTAAAAAGAAGTGCGCAACGCCGCTAAAGAAGTTTTTACTTCAAATATAAACAGTAACAATAATAGTACTTATTTCAATAACGATCACGTGATGTTTATCTATCTAATGTCTTATTTTATCTGTATCATAATGTTTCACTGAAATGTCAGCGCGCATGATATGCAAATAGATAAAAAAAGGTTTTGAAATACACCCATATGACGAGTCAATTTCATATAAATGTGAAAATGTGTGGATGTGGGATTCATACGGTTAAGCATGTTTTGCTGTCTCTTTCTTGAAATGAATATTTTTTTTTAGAGTGAGACTTAATTAGATAACCGCTCAAAATAATAGATGTAAACTGTAGTTCGTGGCTTCTTCGTGACAGCCCGATGAAGTTGTAAAAACCGCAAAGTTGGCAACACATTAGTCATTCCAAAAAAAGGCTTTGTCGACATATCAGAAGTTACCTAGCGAGTTTTAGATATCTGAAAAAAAATTGATGGGGAATCGTTAAAAGAAGTACATCATCAGAATCGTTAGAAGAAGTAGAAGAAGCATCATCAGTGACATATATAATTAGAGTGCAGCAAAACTGCAACATAGTCTAATTTCCCTGCTGATTTCAAACCATTTTAATCATCAGTTGTCGATCATTAGTATTAGTATTAGTATATTCACGCCCATGTCCCCGAAGATGTAGGCAGAGGCACAACCAGGGCAATCATGGCTAGCCGAAAACACTAAGTCCCACAATGTGATAGGTGGCAAGCCTATCGCCAACCGGGCATATATTCAATCCCGAGCTACGTTTTTTTTTTATTAGAAAATTGGATAAGCCCAATTTTCTTTTTGTTGCATATCCATATTTTCATCATATCCAAATATGTTAATAATGGACCACCTTGGCAATAATATCTAAAATACATATCATCACGCCAAGTCCCTTACAGGGTAGGCAGAGAGTATCGAGTGCCAGACCACACGACCCTGATGAACCTGTCTGGCTTCCTTCACATTCATTACCCTTTTCATACGAACACGCCGGTTTCGGATACTCTTGACACCACCCTCGGATAATATCCGATTAATCTGATTGTGGTATGTCAACCTTGGTCTCCCCGGGTACCTACATCCATCCACATTCGCATTGTATATCTGCTTTGGCAATCTTTCATCTATCATTCTTTCCACATGACCGAACCAGCGGAGCATGCCCCTTCGCATTTGACACCAACACTTTCTTTCAATTCCACTCTTTCTCCGATCTCACTGTTACGAATACGGTCAGCTGGTGTTACATGACAGATTTTCCGTAGCGCACTCATTTCGACCGCATTTATCCTACTTTCATGCTTTTTTCTATACTATCTTTCTAGTAAAAATCGTAAAATTGCAAAAACCGATTTAAATATCGAAACAAGAGTCAAAATATACTATAAGGAAAATACTAAACTATGTATACGAAAAGTAAGTATTTTCCTCGATTACACTGTAATCTGAAGATCCAGATTTGTTGACAATGGGACCACGTCAGAAGTGTGCTGTTTATACAAAAATTAAAAAGTTTTTTTTAAATCGGTTTACATGTTATGACGGAGAAATCAATTAATAAATACATATAAAAATATAGGAGTCGAACGTATAACCTTCTCCTTATTTCTAAGTCGGTAAAAAAATCGCTTGACGGAGAATCAGATCAACATGTTATTATATTATAAAAAAAGGTTTTATGATTTTTTGATTATTTATTGTAGCGAAGGGATGTGACAACCCCATCGCTCTCTGGAAGAATACCTAATCTAGTAGTTTGGTCGGCT
>NJDC01000113.1:117940-140521 GCA_002245475.1 Calephelis virginiensis
TCTAGTGTACTTATATCCATATTTTTATAGTCACACCTACAGCCACTTATATAGGTTAATCAAATGAAATGAAAAGACAATCATCAAACTGCATAGATAACATAAACTTTAATAATAACTAGCTGCTATCTGCGGCTTCACCCGCGTTTTCACAGAAACCCGGTGTGCGATCGGGATTAAAAATAGCCTATATGTTAATCCAGGTCACAATCTATCTGTCTTCCAAATTTCAGACAAATCCGTTCAGCCATTCGAGCGTGAAAGAGTAACAAACATCCATACATACATACTTACAAACTTTCGCATTTATAATATTAATAGGAAGGATTTATACTTAGGTGAGTACCAGTTAGCAACAAAATTTGCTGAACGACGAACAATAATTAATGAAGACAAGAGTTTTGACGCGGTCGAAAGTTTTATCCATGTTTTGACTGAAACCGAAATTTAAGCCGAAATTGAAACCGAAACTTTTGGTCGGTCGCTACTAGATTAGTTTACATTTGTCAGGAGATTTCACTTTTTGATGTTGTTTCTAGAAACTAAAGCTTATAGATAAAAACTAGTTCGCCATAACTGCCTTAAACATTATAAGTTAGACAAAAGACAAAAACTAAAGAGTAATCCATCCTTGACTATAGAAAATGGACAGAAAAGAAAAAAGTAAGGTCGTCACGATCTCATTTGCAATAATTATAATATAAAAAGTCTTCGCGCACCAATAGACGTTTTGTATGGAAACTTGTTGTCTCTGGTTCCTTAATGAACGTTCAGCCTTTCTAAGGACCAGCTGAAGTGTGTCAAGGTAAGAATGAAACTGACATATTTTTAAGCGTTGGGATAAGGCGACTGCATCGCCTGGAAATTGGGAATTATCTAGTAATTTAGATCGTTTTATTTATCAACTAGCGGAGTCAGAGACTAGCCATTCGAGTTGAAAGGTATGAATGAATGAATGAATACACTATATCATGCACCTAAAATTTACTAAATTAGATAATTATTCAGAGTTAGAGTAAAAAAACTTCATAGAGTTGTAGTAGTAATGTAGTGATACAATATATTTTCTACAACGATCCATTAAACTGATTTTATTTCTTTCTATAGAAAGATCTAAAATATTTATTGTAGTCGCCTCTTTGGTCTAGCGGTCCGGCATCGGATTTAACTTCTTGAGGTCCCGGATTCGTCCCCGGATCGGGCAACAAAAAAAATTCAAATGAAAAGTTACTCTGCCCGGGATTGCCGGGAATTTGTGTCTTCGGCTAGTTGTGGGTGTCCTGGTTGTGCCTCTGATTAACTTTACGGGGATATGGGTGTGAAGATATCTTTTTGAATGAACTCTTAAAAGATCAGATCTCTGACCATGGGTTGCTATAGATTGCATTCTGCTATTTACGTATCGAAATCTTTAGCACTTTTAATCTAAAATTTAGTTCTCATAGTTGCCAAAAATAAATTTCGGAAAAGCTAGCGAGTATAGCATCGTAAGCTTGTAGTTAGGGCTCTGAAAATTGTTAAATGTTTTGAATTTTTCGTTATGCTACAGTCTACACCAACCCGTCCACGAACGAGACTGCAAAAAATGACGTTAATGATCATTTTGACCAAATTTTAATTGCAAAGCATACATTAATTTTATTTACTATTAAATTTAATTAATGATGACACACACTCAAATAAAACAAAACAAAGTTCATGAGAATATCTCGCAATTGATATCACATAAATATATTATCCCTTTGTAATTTCAAACAATTAAGGTGGTTGAACTTTTTATTAATTTTATGAAGATGTTCAAAATTAAAATAATCTCATAATAATGCCGAAAATAAATTCTAAATTATAGTTGTGAATTCGCATGAAATTGCGTTTCTCAGGATGTTTTTGCACAGTTTTAAACTAATCTACGCCTGTTGCTTCGTTTTGTCATTTTTGTGATGTAACGACCCCATCGCTCGCTGGTCGAGTTCTATCTTTAAATTGCTGAGTTATTCATTTCAACTGGTGGAAGAGTCCAACTATGCTCGCTCGTTTTTATATCATTTCCTCGCCGTTTCCAGCCACACAAACATCAGTGCTTGGTATATATTCCAATTCGACGTGTCATGTCAAACTTACTACACGTAAGGTTACTTTTAACATCAGACTGCAATGAGTATCTTCAAGTCCATATCCCCTAAGAGTTAGCAGAGTCACAACCATAGCCACTAAATCTCACAATGTTGTACATTGCAAACCTATATATATCCAGTCCTTGACAAAGGTATTTTTATTGAAAAATTGAAAATGCTATGATTTTATGTTGTCTGACATGGAGATCGAATTCAGGACCTCTAAAAATTAAAACCAACACCAAATCGCTGGACCATAGAAGCGACATACATATACACATCTGTGTATATAATTAGCGTATTCTTCTTACCGCCAGAAAACTGTCTGATTATTTGCCTGTATGTCTTTAAAAACTCCCCTGTAGCTTACATGATGTGATATACGCGCGTATCCAGTTGTTTTTTACTTTTGAGAACGGAACATGATTGCGTTAAACACTAACGTAATTTCATAAGGAATAAATTACCTATTCCTAATGCTATTTGCTGCTTGTAAAGTTTATACTATTTAGTATCCTGCTATCAGTTAATTAAACATTTTAATCGTTAGTATCAATGCGTTAGTACAATAAGTGAATCTTTCTTTCTTTAGAATTTGGCCTATACGTTAGTGTTTTGCCATTAGTCAAGTAGAAATTCGCATAAAATTTTATATCAATTATAATTAGTCATCAGTCATAAGTGGTCAGTAAGTCATGTCAGGCTCTTGGGTAAAGCGGTGACCTCATTACTCAAGCTCTTGTAATGAGATTTGGCGGCAACGAGGAAATACACGATGCGCTTATTTCTTCATGATTATTTCATTTATGCACTTTCACTGAACAAAATTGTACAAAATGCCATCAAAATTCACTAATTTCACTCAATATCAACACGAAATTCAAAAATTTTGAAAAAACTTCGACCATCTTTTCTCTCGATGGCGCCAAAACTCCCAATTAGTGATTATTCACTATCCGCTGCGTGACATTGATGCAATTATTTTGACGTCATTAGTTTTCAGTTTTATGATTCGCCAGTCTGTCCTTAAAGGTAATTGGCTGAAATGATTATTATGGATGTAATAAAAAAATGTTTAAAATTTATCTACGAGGAAGCAGTGTGAAGGCCGAACAAACAATACTCCATATTTCAGTTAAGTATTCACAAACGACACATAAAAGAATAGACTGAACAACTGGTCTAAGTTTTACCACACAACCTTACATATTTTTTATACAAACTGATTTTTCAGTCGAGACTAACACCGAAACCGAATTTTCGGCTTTGCTATCAATTTGCACCGGAACCGTAACTTATCTAAATATGTTACAAATTTCTATTGATACTGATTTCTATATATCACGTTATGCGTAATCTGTCAATCTAGTTAGGATAATCCTAAAATTTAAATAATAAGCATTACAAAACCTGTAATGTAGCTAAGATCCTTCTGGATAACTTCAGCTTTAAAATCAACATAGAAATCGGTCCGTTCAACAGTTATAAAGCTAAAGACACACAAAATGCAAAAGTGTGTTTAGAAAAATTCAGTATGCTTTGCACGTTTGATGGTTTAGTTAGTTAAAAAAAAAAAGCGAAATTTTGTCTGTTTTAATTTTGCAATGGCGAAGCTTGGTTGCAGATTAAATAGCGATTTCTATATTTTCATTTAAATTACACAAGACTATTTTAAAATGACAATATTTTTTCCGAAAATTCACTTTAAATGTTTTTAACATACAGCCACAAACCCCGCTGGATGTAACACTATTTTGTGAGCATTAGTTACATTTAACAAAGTTATTTCATGTCACAACAAAATTTAATATCATCATTTATATTGAAAAGTAATTCTTAAGGTTAGCACCAGAAGTTAAGCATGAATAGCATAACTTCTGCTCGCTAACTTCCTAGCTTCAGAATCAGAAAAAAAACTTTGTTCACGTGGACCATACAAATGTTACTTGTGCGCGTCGACATTTTTATAAACTATCACCAAAACAGAATCGCGGCCACACACAGAAGATCCGGCAAAAGAAACTAAGCGGGCATCTTTTTTGATACTGACATTATAAACAAGTAAAAAATATAAATTACAATCCAATTTCAACTTAATAACCTCTTAACTAAGGGCCATTTACACGTGCCTGTATTAAATTTTTAACTCTGAATTAGCTTCTACCTAGGTTCAACAATTTGACACATATTTAAATTTAACCCACAACGTGCAAGCTAATTTCCAAAGTCTAAACTGTAACTAATATTGTTATTCCTTTTATGATATAGGAAGGAAAACAAGCAGAATTATTTCCGTGAATCCTTGAATTTCGTACGTGAATTAAGTAAGAAATTAACGCTGACTAGAGACACCAAAGGTGGTGATGGTGCGTTGCCAACCTGAGGCCGGGATGTTAGGCCTCGAGCAAAAGTAAGTTTACTGGCTACCTTACCCTCCAAACCGGAACACGTCATGACGTTATGGCGTCAGGAATAGGTAAGGAGGTGGTACCAATTCGGGTGAGTCGCTGCGAAACTCTACCACCTAGTCAGATGTGACGGTAAGCCTATGCTTATCTTTTACGAGCTACCTGGCAGGAAGGCAAATGGTCTATTCTTCAAAGGAGCCCGGACCACACGGGGAAAAGTTTATAAAGTAAATTATTAAGTTTTTGAGGATAACATAAAAAGTTTAGGTTATACACCAACTTCAAAAAGAGGAGGTTATAAGAGTGACTGTATGCTTTGTATTTTATTTTCTTTGGACTTCCAAACTCTGTATTGTGTATTACCTTTCAACGTACTGAAATACAATGCTATTTATATTCAAGTGTTATATATCTTATCTGGAGATTATGACAATTCGTCACTGTCACAGGTAAAGCTCCTGCTAACATCCCAACATCTGATAAGATTGTTCTGCTTGTAATTTAACTATTACTGATTTATTATCTGTTGTAGGTACAAGACCTAGCCCAAAGATTATGTAATTGCTATATTACCTAGCCGGAACTCTCAAACTCTAGCCGTCTTATTTATAAACAAGGACTAACGAAGGAGTAAAGTATCTTCACGCCCATATCCCCGAAGAGGTAGGCAGAGGTACAACCAAGGCACCCACGACTAGCCGAAGATACTAAGTCCCACAATGTGATAGGTGGCAAGCCTATCGCCAACCGGGCACAATTTCAATCCCGACCAACATTTTTTTTTATTAGAAAATTGGAAGAATTAAATTGCAGTCAAGTCCAACACCCGGACCGCTAGACCACAGAGGCGATTAAACGTAGGAGTAAAATTAATATTATAGTTTATTTCACATTGTACTCGTAATAAATACTGGGTTGAAATTTAGCGTACTTTACTCCATGAATATTAATAAGGCAGCAACCGTTTTATTAATAATCAAATACTGTTGTACTCCATATATGCAAGAGTATGTAGCTTTATAGTCCTCGTTGCACTGTAATACAGACTAACCTTCAACTTAAATCTTCGCGTAAAAAAAGAAATATCTTCACGCCCGTATCCTTGAAGTAGGCATAGGTACACCCGTCGCACCCATGAGTAACCGAAGATACCAAGTCCCACAATGTGAAAGGAGGCAAGCCTAACACTTGATAAGCTCGTATCCAACCCAGGACTACGTTTTCTTTATCAGAAAATTGAAAAAACATTTTTTGATGCCCGACCTGAGAATCGAACCCGCTACTTCATGAAGTCATGTCCAATAACCGGACCGCTCAACAACAGATGCGCTTGCCTCTTTGACCTTGATCGAGGCTCGACCACCTTGGAGTACCTACTTTAGTCTGTTTATTAATAATACGGTACAATTATTTGTTTCGATTTTTGTTATGTGGCTGTGAGCAAAGATTTACGCGTTTTTTTCTATGTAGATAATACGTATATATGTAGGGTTGATACATTACTTCGAGATTTGATATAATAACGTTAGATGCGTTTATCAAAGAGTACATAAATACTACGTAATATAAGGCGGGACTTCCATAGATACATAGCAAGTTACGCGAATTTTGTATGAAGTTTACTTAAATTGACACATGACACTTGATAGATAGATATAACCCGTTTAATTGGAAAGAAAGTCTAAAGCATAGAAATAGGAATATATAAAGTAGTGCAACTATGTTCTATAGCATATTTGGTTGTATAAATACCGCTGAAATCGACATATAACTTAACAACATCTCTTTGTCTCTTTTTAACAAATGTTGATATTATGTACGCCGAAAGAGATAACGACATTTTTGTCTATGCTCATTTTGGCGTCGATTTAAATTGACGTCATGACAGTTCTCATGCTTGCCAAGAATACATTTAGTGTTCAATTTTATAGTGATGTACTATTACAATTGTCGATATTTTATTTTACGTTCCCAGAAAAGAATATTGGACAAGATAAGAATGCGTTGCCACTGAAAATATCAATCACAGTCTAGCTTAATGGGAATTCTTTCAAGCGCTCACTTTAAAGTAAAGAAAGTTGTTTGCTTGAACGTGCTAATCTCAGGAACTAGTAGTCCGATTTGAAAAATTATTTTAGTGTTAGATAGCCCATTTATCGAGAAAGGCTACAGGGTATATATCATCACATCAACACCAATAGGAGGGGAGCACTAATCAATAATGTTACAAAATCGGGGGATTTTCTTCGATACAAACTGTTAGTGGTTGTTAATTGTCAATCTATATGAAGTTCGCCGGGTCAGCTAGTACAATATAATTGGGCTTATGAACTTGAATTAACTAACTCAGTCTACGAACTAATTGTGTGGTTTTAATCCCTGCCATTTTCATCATCGGACATCGCGAAAGAACTTAAAAGTTTTTTCTGGAACATCAAAATGCGACGGTGAACAAAAAACTGTGTGATTTTGATTTTCTGAGGACATTACTTTCATCACACTACAGCTTTGTGGTGCCAGTTACTGTGGGCAGCATTTCCAGATACAACTTAGGAACCTTCAAGATACGTACTTATTCGTACTTACTCGTACCAAAGATATATATTTTACTAATCTCTGTTCGTATGTACCTGGAAGATTCGCAACGCGTCTGTGATACTCCTAGTATTGAAGATGTCCGTGGACGGTGCTGATCTCTTGCCATCAGGTGACCCATATACCCGTTCGCCTCTTCCTCTATAAAAAATCTTACGTAAATGGGTTCTAAAATTGTTAGTAGTTTTGAAATACCACTTTGTATGTTTGCCAAGATGTTCAAGATGACTTCTGAGAATTTCTGACAAAACATAGACTCGCTTTTATATAAAATACAATAAATATGTAAAAGAGATTAAAGAGGCGATCGGATTTATTGGCTTATTCTTATGATACAGAATATTGGTGCAAGGGTCAAACACCGGATTGTTACCGTCGCCTTGCCGTTTGGAACGAAGTTGCTTACGCCAGACTTGGAGGAGATAGGGATTTTGATAAAAATGTGATAGTAAAAACTGTAAGAAAAAGTGGATGGAATAAAAATAAATGAGACGTGCGCAGGCGCGACAGTCGTATACACAAGCAAGTAGTGTATAAACTTTTCTCTTTCTCCCTAACTCCACCCCGTCAATGCATAGTATATACTCATGAATTGTGTCGATTCTACACTAGCTGAAGGAACTTCATTCCTACCCGGCGTCCCAAGACACCAAATTATATTCCTGTTATTTTAGCGTCTAATAAATAAACATACACTAAAGTGCTTCAAGGATCAACCTGGTTTTATAGTTTTATCACACTGTAACAAAGACTATTATATCAACTTAACTTTACTCTTACTCTAGTCTTTATTTATTAATAAAACGGTATACGTAAACTATCTCTATTGTCGTGTTCCGATTGGAAAAGAAGGCTCACAATTTTATTTACGCAACATGGTTAAAATTCCTACAATTTGTTGGCAATACGCCTTTAACATCTCATGAATATTATAAGTTGACATTTCGCCTGCCGAAACGTATAGTATCAAATCTGAAAAAATAAGGATATTTTAAAACAATTTTGTGCGCGCATGGTTAGTGGTTAAAAACAGGAACATTTTTTTGGGTTAAAAACTATCGTATGTGTTAATTCAAGTTATCCTCTATGTGTGTGCTCTTGCCATTTTGCTATCTTTACAAACACATTGCAATCACTAGTTTTTTTCAAACGTCACTGGAATTATCACTCAGGGCTGCCAAATGAAGATGGAGTTAGGTGAGGTCCACGATGTTTCTAACTGAAAATACTTATGACGAAAATACTCAGAGATATTGGCGCAACTAAGCGTAGTCTAAGTCATTTAATTTTTTGCTTTAATGTACCCAAATGAATTGAACTCTAAAATAATATAAAACAATGCAAATACATTTTAAAGTGTAAAGTCGGCGGTTATCAGAAACAATAGTGTCGTGATTCTTCGTTTGGAGTCTCGGCTTGAACGTGACTGGATCCAATCTAGAGATATTCATTTTCTTATATGTTACATCATAGTACTACAACAGGGTTGTCAACTTACTTAGTAGAGATTTTATAGCTTTTCTACAGAAAGTAGGTAGGTTTGTAGCACGAAAAGGAATATAAACAAGTACTCGTAGGTCACCAGTAGAGTAGTCACCACTGCCCATGAAAAGTAATATAATGAATTGACTATTACCGATACATTTCCGCCCGTTAGTCAAAATTTGAAGTTGCATGGAAAATCGTGTGAAAAACTATCAAAAAAACTAAAACTGCGCGTAGATCAATAATTTGTAAATAGTCTTTTTGAGTCGGTAGTAACTTTATTATTATCACAAAAAGGAAACAGATTTTGTGAAGGTAAAAAGACACAACGAGTATAAACACTAAAAAAATGAAAGAGACGGAGTTTAGCAACTCATTCTTATTTTTTTTTTTGTAATGTTTGATAATATTCTGTGCATTTAACACAGCTTTTTTTTGTTTGATAGTGATTGATACTCAAGGAAATAGTTATAAGAAGTAAGTTAGTACAAAAAAATGTTCTTATTTGTCAGTCACCTTCTCCAACGCCACCTCCGAATCAGCAACAAAAAGCTTGAAGTAGTATTATAAGTAATTACAGATCTAAATGATTATATATGTGTTATATTATGTAATATTAGGTTGCTATAGACACTAAATAATAAATAATAAATGCTGTTGACAGCCCTAATTTGTGCATATGTGGTTTATAGGTCTGTGTGTTACCTTGAGCGTAATTTTAATATATTGTTATAGTATTGCTTTTCCGCGCAGAATGAATGTTTGTATTGCCGCATTTGCGGTGTGTCGTCTGTCGATAATACTATAATCGTTCATGTATACTGTGCCTTATATTTGAAAAAAATTAATTACACAATATTGTAATGTAAGACACAGAAACAGACGGGATTCCTAGTGGTAATAAATCTAAGGAGTTGCCTGTAGTCAGAAAGTATAAGGGTTACATTGCAAATTAGAGGTTGGGATGTTAAGTCTCATAGGTTAGGTATTAAGTATCTTCCTAAGCGTAGAAACCGAATAAAACATTTATTTCATAAAAACTATATACAAGAGAATCTTTATAAAGAGTCCTAACCATTGGATTGGAACGTCGCAACTCTCTGGAAAGATCCGATAGAGAAAACTGAGTAGTTGTGGTTTTTGGTAATTATAACTACGGTACCACTTACATTAAGTCGATAATCACTTTCAGAACTCTGCATCTAGGTCCAGTCCCAGCTTTAAAAATTAAAAGAAAATCGCAATAAATGCAGTGCTTGTAAATACTAAAATTGAGGGCCAGTGTAGGTGCATGTTACATTAGTACTACGGTTTCTACTCATACACTACGATTGTAGTAACCTTTGTTCTGGCAACTACTCGGAACTTATTCCTGTCCTGCTGAAAAGTGCGGCTAGAAGTTGCAAGGGTTTCCCTTGCTACGGAGTGCTCACTTCTATGGTTCTTATGGTAGACCCTTGGTGTTTTCACGCTTATATTATAACTTATGATATTTTAATACCCAAACACTTAATTCAGGATAGATTATAAGGTTACGTTGCTGAAATGATTCATTTTTATTTTAAATGTAGTAGAACTGCGAAAAACGATCTAAAAATAAAAAATAGGACCCGACAGAACACACTTGTTTTTTTGGAATTATCAAACATGCTAAAATTTTTTTTTTATTTTGTTTTTCGCATGGGCTTGAGCCTCTGCCATTAGTCAAGTTTAGTTAAATTGCGTCATTTTTTTGCATCAACTTAGAACAGATGTCGTCTTAATTATCGCAATATTAACACGGCATTCAATAACTAAAAAAAACTGAGTCCATCTTTTCTCTCGATCCCGCCATAACTCTTTTTAAAAATTAGCTAAAATGGAAATAGCTTAACAGTTCAGAATTCACTAACGCCATCTAGTTTTACAATCTGGTAAGCATTTAGAATGAGCCTCATTAACAGCAAACGATTTTGAAGCCAGAAAAACTTATGAAGTTCAACAGAAATTGACTTTTTCACACATTATAATCCAAGGTCCAAGGAATGTGTTAACAGATAACTCTGAATATGTATGCAAATGTTAAAATATTTTACTGTATGTTAATGAAGAACGTTTAAAACTAGCCATTTTCCGTTACTTCGTCATGAGTATAAACTTACAGAATATGTCATACACACGTTTTTGAACTGAATAGTATTTTTACTTTTCCACTATGTATGGAAATTATATTGCTAAATTAAACCTTCAGGATTTATTTATTACTACAACATAATCAGGATTCAGCAACAAATTTCACATTTAGTATTTGGTTGTTAGTTAGGTAATAGGCTAATACTAAATGAATACATGGAATTTGTAAAACGAAGGTACTAGTTTCATTAAAAAAAACATATGTGTATTAAACATATAACGATACATATTTTTTTAAAGTCAGCCAATAAATATTATACAACTATGTATATTTATAAAAATTTATCTCCTTTTCCCGTGGTCATCGCATCAAGTCTAAATGGTTGAAACAATTTTGCTTAATCTTTTTTCTTTTTGTACACTATTGATAGAAGAAGGTTCTTACGGAAAACTAAAAATACGGAAAAGTAAAAAAGTAAAGTATCTTCACGCCCATATCTCCGAAGAGGTAGGCAGAGGCACAACCAAGGCACCCACGACTAGCCGAAGACACTAAGTCCCACAATGTGATAGGTGACAAGCCCATCGATAACCGGGCACATATCCAATCCCGAGCAAATTTTTTTTAGTAGAAAATTGGAAAAACCCAATTTCCTTTTTGTTACCCGATCCGGGATTCGAACCCGGGACTTCATGCAGTCAAGTCCAACAACTGAACCGCTAGACCACAGAGCGCTAAACTGTTAGTGGCTGTAGATATCAAGCGACATGAATTGCACCGGTGATACATAAAAATGAATTCTCATTTCCCTTGGTCATCGCATCACATTTTAACGGTTGGACTACTAATGCTAATTCTTTTTTTTGTTGTGTTATGTACAGTCAAGAGAAGGATCTTACAAAAAAAAACAGACTAGACAACGTCTATCGGCTCAGCTAGTTAATTGAAATATTATGTAGGTCAAAATACGTAAAACAAAACACAAAGTCTATAATTGACGTCAAAAAAAGTACCTTCACGCCCATATACCCGAAGAGGTAAGGCAGAGGCACAACCAGGGCACCCACGACTAGCCGAAGACACTAAGTCCCACAATGTAATAGGTGGCAAGCCTATCGCCATATCCTATCCCGAGCAACATTTTTTTTATTAGAAAATTGGAAGAACCCAATTTTCTTTTTGTTGCCCGACCCGGGATTCGAACCCGGGACCTCATGCAGCCGAGTCCAACAACTGAACCGCTAGACCACAGAGACGATTAATTGACGTCAAACTTTTGATATATGCCATGAGATGATATAAATCACGTAAATATCAAATTTTGTGGCGCTTTTTTCTGAATTTTAGTTTCTTCTATTACCAGTAGAGACGCTTTTGAGTTATCATAAAAATAATTTATGGAGACGCTAGCAAATTTCAATGAGACAAATTCATAGTAAGGGCTCTGGCTACCCCTTCAAACGTCAATCAGCTAATTTGTTTCAGCGTTACGTCCTCAGAATAAACAAATGGATGGATCACGATGTATCGACATAATAGTTGCTAACCGGTGCATATCACGATTCGTATATTATTTGCTTATCGTTTCTCAATATCTTAAAAGCGACAATATTACATGGTCATACCAAATGGATAACACTATTCGTATATTTTCAAGGATCTATTACTTTTGTAAGAGAGTCGGCTCTGTAGTCTAACAGTTTGTATTGGACTTGACTTTATAAGGTCCCAGGCTCAATCCTCGGTTCGGACAACAAAAAGAGAATGTGTTTTATAAATTTCCTTATAAAACACCGATTCCTGGGATTAGATATACTACAATAATAAATATAATACAGAAATAATTCGCCCCCGTGGTCTAGCGGTCCTGTGATGGATTCCTTCTTCAGATATCGGGTTCGATCCTCGGTTTGGGCAACAAAAAGAGAAAGTGTTTTTTTTTAATTTTCTAATAAAAACGTTTCCCGGGCTGGATATGTGTCCAGTTGGCGATAGGCTTGCCACCTATCACTTTGTGAGACTTAGTATCTTCAGCTATTTGTGGGTGGATTGTGCGTCTGCCTACCTCTTATTAAAAACAATGAGGATATTTTTATTTTAGCACTTGCCCTGTGCTTGGGATAAATTTCTATAAATTTTATAGGACATAACTACCCACGTTAACGGGTTAGAAAGGAATTAAAGATTTCGCCACGGGACTTGAATCCTCAGTAGCTCAATTGGTTAGAGCATTCGTCGGCTTGAGACGAAAGGTTACAGGTTCAAATCCTGTCTGGGGCGAAATTTTTTCTTTCTTTAAAATTTATAGAAATGAGGATATTAATTTTTTAAAATATTTATGTGTTTTTTTTGTAATTATTCGGCTAGGAACGAACCGATTGAGGATGTTTCCAAGCTGATCCCATACAAATTATAGCATGATCCGACTAGTGGTTTTTGAGTAATCATTTCTGATTTTATATATTATCAAGTAACCACTTAAAGTTTGTTGATAAAAATTATGTGGGACCATCTCGGAATCATTAGCTATCTTTCGATAAAATAAAGATCAAGTCACGAAGTGGTAATTTAATATTTGGAATCAGTTTTTTTGCAGTTTTGATTTTGTATTTATACCATGTAGTATATATGTATGGACAGAACAGATTGCATGTAAATATGATTGTGTATAATGATGAATTCTCTTACACATTTCATACAAAAAAGGATCCACTACAACCAACTTTTTTACTACACCAATAAGTTCATATGTGCCTTATTGACTACAAAAAGGTTCCTAGATGACTATGGATTTAAAATAAATATCTCCACTCCCGTCTTCGCCTAACAGGTAGGCACAACTAAAGTCCCACATCTTGATAGATAGCAAGCCTATCGCCAACCAGGTATAAAATCCTATCCCGGGCAACGTCGTTTTTGTAAGAAAATTAAAAAAAATACCTTTTCTTTGTTACCCTTCCCGGAGATCGAACCCGCGTTTCATTGTTTTAAAATACCAAGAATAATTACGAGTATATTCGCAGATTCCTAAGATGATAGGTATTATGCTCGACCTAGTAATTGTCTTCAATTAGCACCTCTAAGTACCCACTTATTACAATTAATAAACAGGTTTACTTCACGTTAGCGGAAATCCTTTGTAGACTTACATGTTCATGCCGTAACAACGATGTTGCTCGCTATTGTCGTGTTCAGACCACAAGGGTGATGGTAGCTTAGGCACGAGCCTTAGAATCTCGAGCGTGGATTAACTAATACTAGCGGTCCGCCCCCGGCTTCGCACGCTTATGAAATATACGTCATGTAAACCTTCCTCTTCGATCACTTTATCTAATAAAAAAAACACATTAAAATCCGTTGCGTAGTTTAAAAAATATAAGCATACAAAGGGACATAGGGACAGAGGAAGCGATTTTGTTTTATACTATGCAGTGATGTATGTTAGTAAATCCATGCTTATTATATTATATCTTTTTTATGATACAGGTAGACAAACAAGCAGACGGATTTTTTAATGGTAAAAAATTTACGACATCTAGATACATCAAAGGTGGTAATGGTGCGTTGCCAACCCGAGGCCGGGATGCTAGGCCTCGTGCAAAAGTATTTTTATCGGCTACCTTATCCTCCGAACCGCAACACGTCAACGACAACCGTTGACCGTGACGTTATGGCGACAGGAATAGGCAAGGCGGTGGTACCACTCCGGGCTAGTTGCTGCGAAACTACCACCTAGTCAAATGTCTAGGTTTTAGTGACAGTTAACCTATGCTTGTCTTTTACGAGCTGCCTGGCAGGAAAACAGATGGTCTATTCTACAAAGAAATCCGACCAACATAGGGATAAATCTATATCTTACATATTAAAAAGGATCTTAATTTCTCTTGCTCATACGTGAATGTATGAATGTTGGTGATATATTTTGTTGTGTAGTTTTTTTGTCAGGAGAAGTTCTTTAGAAAATACAATAAAATCAATATTCCTACTAAAGACAGGATAACTGTCGGCTCAGCTAGCATAAAAGCTATGTTTGTACAGTTTTAGACAAAAATGAATGCGCAATTTGTAATTGTATTTTATAACAGACATCATATGCACCTCGCTCCTTCAATGCCCACACATTGATACAAATAAATCGTACTTACTTACATATTACAGCCACATAAAAATAAACAAAAAATATTTGGCAGAACGGGAACACCATGCCTACGCGCGTCTACAACATCTATGGTGTCTAGTCTATAGGCCACGGTTATCTCTTACCAACAGGCGAGCCGTCTGCTTTTTTGCTGACGGTCTCCCGGGAGAGAGCCCTTGGTGCTGGCGTTGTAGTTAACAGTCCAATCCATTTAAATGTCTCGGCCTGAGCACTCTGCTCGGCCCACAAAGCTCGATGAAGTTGCAAAAAATCGCGAGATTAGCAACAAATTAGTAATTAAAAAAAAATGATTGCTATTTTATCACATTATAATAAAATACTTTTGGGGCTGAGTGTACATCATAGTACTGAGTGTATATTCTAACGCAAATTTGAGCTCTTTGAAAAAGTGCGTATTGATGCTCGCCACTGTCGTGTTTTTTTTATTTGTAAATTAACTGGTAATTTGATACGCAAAGGCTTTTTCAAGTCTTAGGTTAGGTTTAGGTTTAGGTTTGAATCACACATTTTTTGTTTGTAGGTGAGGCTGAGGTATAGATATTATATACATTATTAGAGAATCTCTCTGCTTGTTTTCTTTAAATCTGATAATTCACTATCCGGATAGATGTAAGGACGCTTCTTCACTAGACACGATGTTTTTTTTTAGTAACTTAAGGTTACGGATCTTATTATTCTTATACAGATACTTATGATCTAAGTTGTATGTCACATCAAAGAAAGGTAATTGAAACTTAAAATCGCATGCTCCTTAACGCCATAGGTACGAAGAAGAATAGTTCTCATTTTGAACAATATAGCACCGGTTGCGCTTTTAACAGAATTTGATGACTAGATATTTTATGTACTGCTTGAAAGTTTTTAAAACTGTCCACTTATAATAAATAAAATAAAAAAACACTAACAGAGTTTGAAAATGGAACTTTTGGAACATATTACTATTTAATTTACAAGACTGTTGCTTGTTTCTCCAATTTGGCGAGGTTGAAAAGATGTTTAAAACTATTTTTTTTAAAATAACCCTGGACAACTCACACAAATCGAATCTAACCCCTAAGTAAGCAAATTATATGCTTGTGTTATGTATATGTTAACGATTGTAATACATAGAAATACCTAAATAGATACCAGAATAAATTTAATTGACACCCAGACCCGGAAATGCAGACATCTAAATGTTCATTTCACGAATGCCTGACCCCGTCGGGAATCGAATAAGAGCCTCGCGGTTGATCGGTGTAGTTAGAAGTGTACGCTAGCCACTCCACCAATGAGGTGGTCAATTTAAAACAAGTAGTTTGTCTGTGATACAATAACAAACTTAAAAAAAAGTGTGTGTGTACTTATGTATGTATGTACACGCGTTAGAAGTTATACTTCTTCGGCGTAATAAGATGAAAAACTTTTTAAAAACTAAAATGTTATCTATAGCTAACTTCATAGCTAACTTCATCATGTCGGTTTTTCGTGACGGTGTGCGCGCGCATCGTAAAAATTTACCCTCATCATTTTTTCCTAAAGCGCCAAAAGAGTATAACTTCAATAAAAAAATTTGCTCAGAAGCAATCTATGGTTTTTTTCTGTAATATATTTAATGTGCATTTTAAGAATGTTTTCGTAACAGATGTATAAATTAGTCATTAGGGAAAATCAAAAAGGTTATTTGGTATCACTTATCAAAGTAGATATAATGTAACACCAAGAAAACGAAACACTTTATTTCAATGTTATTTAAGTATTTAATCAAAAATAGGCATTGTGTAGTTTAATAACCTCAAAATTTTCACAGAATGGGATCAACAACCACTATCTATACTGAACCATAAGCAAAACACACATAAAAATATATTCAAAAAAGGAACATTTCCTTTTTTTAAAGTCATGTGGCAAAGAATTAAAAGCTAAGATAGCTACGCACACTGCGTGCTACGTAATAGCTACGCACGGCTCTAAAACTGTAATCAACTGCAAATCCGCTAATCAAAAAAACGTAACCAAGTCACAATATCTTCAATTTTGTTATGTTTCTGTACACCACAAATTTAGTTATACTTATTTTGGATAGATAAATATAAGTTTTTCCTTTTAAATGGAAATAGGTTCTATTGATTTATAAATGTTAATGGAATGTTACTGGCAGTTAGGAATCATCAAACTTGGCCAATTTTATGTATTTTCAACCGACTTCAAAAAGGATGGTGTTGTATGTTTTTAAGTCATTACTTTATTAACTACGAATGAACTGGAAGGTCAAAATATAGGTCATACCATAAGACCACTGGCGGTGGAGTGCTGTGCAGCTGCCCGGGTTGGGATTCATCGCCTTGTCTATTTCTGCCTGTCATGTTCCGATCTGGAGGGTGGGGTAGCGTGGGGTTGCACAATAGGCCTTCTATCTCGATCTAAGGACAAAAACACACCAGTAATATCTATGGTGTCTATAGGATACGATTTCCTCCTACCACCATGAGAGCTCGTTCGCTGATCTCTAGTATAAACTAAAAAAAGTCGTTTTTACATCGGATTAATAAATATTTATTTTTGTGGAATTGAAGTTAGGTCGTTTTTTTATAGTTTTAGTGTGTTTAAATTATTCACGTCATTGCCGGAAATTGCTGGTATCTTAAAGTTGTCTCTGATCTGGAGATAACTGGATTCAGCAAGTAATGATTTAATTGTGCCCGCAATGCTACACTTCGACTTACCACTATTAACATCTATAGTACCAGTAGCCAATAAATTTCTTCGGGCAACAAAAAGATTACTTGATTTTGCTAATTTTCCAATAATAAAACGTTGCTCGGGATTGCACATGTGCCCGGTTGGCGATAGGCTTGCCACCTATCATAATGTGGGACTCAGTGTCTTCTGCTAGTCGTGAGTGCCCTGGTTGTGCCTCTGCCTACCTCTTCAGGGATATGGGCGTGAAGAAATTTCTTGTCATTAAATAATACTAAATTTTGATTAATTGGCTATCACACCATTTATGATAAAAAAAAACACGATGATAAAAAAACTATGATCACCTAGGCACATCAATAGGAAAAAATTTAGAGTACTTTTTAGGACATGGCATAACTCAAAACTCGATTTATGACATGAGCATATCGACGGGTCCTACGTAAACTGGTACATCAGCAAAATGTCACTAACGTTTTTATGGCATCATTCGTACTTAAACAACCCATTCTTTAACCTCATGGAAAAATAATTAAAATTATTAACGCAGTTTTTTTTCTAAAGGATTCAAGTATACTATTTCAAAATTTCAACTATGTACGTTGTATAATGTTAAAGTTACACGCATTAAAACATACAAATCGCTCTCCTGTAAAGTTGTGCAACTGCATTTGTACCAGTTTACGTAGGACCCGTCGATATATTTAAGGATAATTTTTAACAACGTGTATACTCGTTAACCGCTGAAGGCTTACTATCGACATTTTCCGTGTATCTTTCAAGCGTTTTATTTGTATCTTGTTTTCCACGATAATGCCCGTAGTAATCAGTTACATTTCGTCGCTAGACGTGAACTCACGTCCGTCACTGTTATGTGTCACTGTGTCATCCTTGTGGACTATTTCGTGTTGTGACAGTTTTAAGTTCAAACTAAATTACATAATCAAAGGAACGTTGAATAAAAGGTTTTTATCAATATTTTATAAGCTAATGTTTAACTGAAGACAAAATTTATTTTTCAAGGATAGTCAGCCTTAATCCTGTTCATCTTTTTTTATTATGCAGCCCATAATCATTAAATTTTAACGGATTTTATACCCTTATGACTAAACTTTGTCATATTAGGTACATGTTTAACTAAAAACAAAATAATTCCTTATATTTCTTAAAAATACTTAGTTTTTTTCATTACCTTTTTTAAACTCGTAACTTTCAGATAAAAAGTTGTCACTATGTTGTAAATACATCTTTATTATGTTGTATGTGCAACTAAAAGCAAAATATATTATATTTCCCAAGGACAGTTTTGTTCACTTAAGATGTTACAGAAAATACATTGCCTTCCATTCGTGATTTCTCTTATATTCTGTTTTCTATATTTCGATCCAAACCTCAGAAATAAATTTCAAAATTAAACGAATATCAAACTTGATTGTCTTTAATGTAACAGAAAAAATCTCTATGTCTACTATCTCCCTATCTTATGTTCCATGAAGTTAGACCCATATCACTATACTGTATTATTATTATTTCTTGCAAAAATATTAGCAAATGAGACTTCTGATTATGCCTTTCATCTAAATAAGCTTATTGCGTCGATTAAATCACGATGGGACTTGCATAAACGAATTGAAGTTCTAAAAATATTATTAACAAAAACTTTTAGTTTTTGGACATAAAAAAAAGTCCGCAAGTAGGTATTTGCGGCGTGTGCAAACGTGACATTTTTATTAATCACGGTGAATGGAGTGAGACGAAAATGTGTTATTTAGGTGTTACGTAACAAGAATATTCACTTACTGACTTACTATATTCCTTATTACTATATAAATTATTACAGCAGCCTAATAAATCGCTAATATATTATGTTTTCCTTACTTATAAACACGAGGAGTCAAACAATTTTGGGATTTCCCGTGTTTGGAAGGATCAAACATATTATTGTTAATAATTAATAAAATACCTAATCATTACTAGCGGTCTCAGCAAACTACCTTCTGTTTGTATGGGAAAACTTAATAAGTGGTTTTTATAAGTTTCCTCGCAGTATTTCCTTTTTATCTTTTATACTTTCCCTGCACTTCCACATTCCGTTTGTATGGGAAAATAAAATGTTGTTTTTCCTAATTTCTTTGCAGTTTTTCCTTTTGTCTTGTCTTTTAAACCTTTCCTGGACTTCCAGGAAAAGTTCAAAACCAAAATTAGCCAAAACGGTTCAGCTGTTCTCGAGGTTTAGCAAACTAAAGAACAACAAGTGAATTTTTAGATATAAATATACTTTTTTCTTTTCTAATTACTACATAGATATAAAAATCTTTTATTACATATACAACGTTAAATCTAAAAATTTACATATTAAAAGTAAAGAACAATGGGAAAACTAAGATAGTAAGAGATAGTTCTACTAGCTGACCGATGAGGAAACACTAAAAATAAGGACTTTTTGGTCAATTCCTGTGAAGTAATTAATAAGGCAGGCTTCACATAGAAACGGAAAACAGGCCAGCTCTCTTCGCACTTTTTTCAAACTTCTCTATTAGTGTTTTGGACCTCTGTAAGGTTACACATCGCACCAGCAGCAGTAATTTATCATCAGCATAATAAGAACATGTGTATCTGTTGTCATTGGTTCATCACTCATATCTGATTTTTAATGATCCTTGCTGATTCTGGGCTTCATTGAAGAATATAGGTCAATTTCTACTGAAAAGCTACTAACAAACAAATGTGGTAGAACTTTCCAACTTGACTTATGACGTGGTTTGGTACAGCTCTATCTTTACCTGCCAGCAAAAATATTCTCGCCGCTATATCATTGTAGCTGGAACTATCTTTTACTGAAGACAAGCTCGACCATGGTGCTGTAATTTCTTTATGCAAATAAGAATAAAAATATAATTAAAAAAGAGTTACATTGTTTTTTGTTTTGAATAAACCGTCAGTGTGTAGGGCGACAAACTAAGAAAATTCCGCTCAATGCGTGCCGTCACCAGTACTGCTGTCTTCTAAGTCTATCTTCACGCCCATATCCCCGAAGAGGTAGGCAGAGGCACAACCAGGGCACCCACGACTAGCCGAAGATACTAAGTCCCACAATGTGATAGGTTTCCACATTTCCAATCCCGACCAATATTTTTTTTTATTAGAAAATTGGAAAAATCCAATTTTCGTTTTGTTGGCCGACCCGGGATTCGAACCCGGGACCTCGTGCAGTTAAGTCCAACACCCGGACCGCTAGACCACAGAGGCGATTAAATTCAAAGTCTATACCCTGACAAAGGAATGTAGCGATAGTGTTTTCTCGTAGATTTTGGGTGAAACTCTTTGCTATGAGGCCGTTTAAGGAAACGACTATCGAGAGAATCTTACTCCTACTGGACTAGCTAACCCGTCAAACTTCGTATTGCTTGACATTAACAGCTACTAACAGTTTGTATGGATTCAAGCACAGTTTTTCCTATTTCTCCTTCAATTTTTCCTTTTTTTTATAAGAACATTTTTCTGACAATAACTTAGACAAGAAAAAAAATTAGCAAGATTGGTCCATCCGCTCATTCCATAGGCTGATTACACGAAATGGGAATCCCCATTGTATATACATAGATTATGATAGTACTTCGGTTTTGAAGAGTTCCAACCCACCATTTACTGGCTGCTCCCAGCATGACGACTTAATTATAGAAGAGGTTTTATAACCCAGCATCAGGTTGACATTGCCCTTTTACCGCCTTCGATGTCGATTGCATAAATGTCGACGAGACACATGTACCGCTTATATGGTCTATGCAAAATGCACTATTATTCTATTCTAGTGCCTACAGGCGGTGAATATTTGTTACCACCATGGAATTCGTCTGGTTGTCTATCTTCCAATCCCATATACATAAAGAGTACTTCAAACTGCTACAATCACCCCTACTAGTTTTTATTGTGGGTTTTTCAATTATTACGTTTTATTATTTTTAACCCCAGATGGAAAAGAGTGTCCTAAGTTTGTCGTATCTGTATGTGTGTATGTCTGTGACATCATGACTTTTGAACGAATGGACCGATTCGTTTTTTTTGATAGCTAATGTGCTCGAGGTGTTTCTTAACTACATTTTTTTATGATACTGGAACGCAAACAAAGAGACGGATTTCCTGATGATAAGAAATTCACGCCGCCTAAAGGCACCAAAGATGGTAATAGTGCGCTGCCAACCTGAGGCCTAATGTTAGTCTTCGAGCACCGGCTACCTTACCCTCCGAACTGGAACACGGCTACGGCAAGCACTGACGTTATGGTGATGGAAATAGGTTAGGCGGTGGTACCAAACCGGGTGAGTCGCTGCGAAACTCTACCTAGTAGGATGTCACGGTGTTAGTGACGGTTAGCCTACGCTCACCTTTTAGGTTTTGTCGGCAATTCCTGAAAATGTTTAATTGAAGTATTACGTGTAGTTAATGGTTAAAACTTAAAATTTTTAGTGCAACTTTTTGTTGTCAGATTTTACTATCAAATGAAAAATTATTATTTTGAAGGTTATGTAGTTCTGCTTAGGTAGATACAGATTACAAATGATAACGCTTTTCACGTGCATTTATAAAAAAAAAAAGTAAAAGTATCTTCACGCCCATATCCCCGAAGAGGTAGGCAGAGGTACAACCAGAGCACCCACGACTAGCCGAAGACACTAACTCCTACAATGTGATAAGTGGCAATCCTATCGGCAACCGGGCACATTTCCAATCCCGACCAACATTTTTTTTAGATTAGAAAATTGGAAAAATCCAATTTTCTTTTTGTTGGCCGACCCGGGATTCGAACCCGGGACCTCATGCAGTCAAGTCCAACACCCGGACCGCTAGACCACAGAGGCGATATAAAATACACAAATCTAAAAATAAATGAATTAGCATGTTTTATATTTTCGTGAAACCGCTCAGATTAGTATCTATTTTGTAATCCTACGGTCATATATGTTACTATTTATTACTATTAGATTTTGGATGAAGCTCTTCATTATAAGACCGTTTACGGAGACGACT
>NJDC01000113.1:156833-170213 GCA_002245475.1 Calephelis virginiensis
TAGAATATAAACATTAACGTTAAGGCTGGTTGTACACTGTGAAATTTAATTTAAATACAAATTTTATAATGTTAGTTATTATTTCTCTTTATTTTTTTTTTGGATTTTGGCAATACAAACGAAAAAAAGGATTGGCAAGACAAACAAGACGAGACGTCCATATGTGTTAAAAATATGCTACGTATATCTTAGAACGTAATATCATATTCTACCAAGTTGTGGACTGCAAATATTTCATTATTTATAAAAACTAATTGTTAAGCATCTCCACGCCCATATCCCCGAAGAGGCAGGCAGAGGTACAACCAAGGCACCCACGACTAGCCAAAGACACTAAGTCCCACAATGTGATAGGTGGCAAGCCTATCGCCAACCGGGCACATTTCCAATCCCGACCAACATTTTTTTATTAGAAAATTGGAAAAATTCAATTTTTCTTTGTGCTGGCCGACCCGGGATTCGAACCCGGGACCTCATGCAGTCAAGTCCAACACCCGGACCGCTAGACCACAGAGGCGAAAACTAATTGTGTTATTACATATTTTATATTTAATCACAACACTTATTAACTAGTTCATTATTTACTGGAATCAATTTTAAAATGTGAACAAATTTAACTTCAGCCACCATCATTTTCAAATCTCACCAATTAAAAGTCAAAAACTTGCCTCCCCATAAAAAAATTAGACGCCTATGTAACCAAACACTGTCTAAAATTGACATCCAACCAATGACATGCTACGCGTGGGTGGCTTGGCAGCGTGCTATTGGTTGAGTACAGTCTTAGAGTGTTTAGTAAAACATGCGTTCAACTGTTTATTTTTTTTATAGTCCGACAAGCTGTCTTTTGAAGTATTTGCTTTTGTTTGGTAAAAATCGGGAATGAATACTTAAGGAAAAACTGGAAAATATTACCTACTTTGTTTAGGAGTGTCGAGGATCGAATGATAAGGACAACAGTGATAGATATCGTCCCTGCGGCTTTAAACTGAATAATTTATCATAATTATACTTAACAGATGGAGCAATTGCAGAGATAAGGCACTTGCATTGATTACAATTGCCACATGTGATAAACGATAAGTGCGAAAATGGAGAAATGCTGCGATCAAGTGTTTAGGGTTCAGCAGCTTTGGCGTTCGTTGAACTAATTACTAATAACTTTTTGTTTTTACCAACAAATGTATACGTGACGGTGGCTTTGACTTACCAGGAGTCGAACATAGACGCTACCGCCACTAGGTTACTCACTAACGGCCAATGTTAAATGTTTCTCTAAGATGGATTTCAAGCAATATAGATAGCTGCGTATCCGCTTGCCTATCCTATATCTAATTGCCATATTTATCCTGTCTACAGATATGTTATTGGCAAGCAACATAAAAATGGATCAAAATGTCAATCTTGGACAGCAAGTTTTGGATTAGGATTGTTTATTAATATTGGCCGTAAAGCAGTATCTACTTATCCGATTTAGTAAATTAGTAGGTTATTAAAGTAAAAATAAACAAACCGCTTGATTTCCTGATTGCAATATACATTTTGACCATATACACCAAAGATGTTAGTTGAACTGGTAAGTCACCAATGCCATAAGCTTTCGTATAAATATGTATATCAACCACTCCATCGGTCACGGTGTTAGTGTTAATTTTTGTTGTGCATGAGACAACAAAGAAGCACACGGCTCTCCTGATAGTTACAGACAACCGTGGCCTACAAACACCATAGATTTTATAGGTGCGCCGTTCTCCTTTGGCTAGGTTGTTAGACCTTCTTTGCGGGTCCCGCTAGCCTACCCTCAAGCCAGGAACATGATATAGCTATAGGACACATGACAAGAATAGGTAAGGCCATTGATCCCTACCCGGGCTAGTTGCTGCACAGCACTCTTCCACCAGTGGCCTTACTGGCAATGATTGGACCTACATTTGCCAGTTACGAGTTGTCTGGCAGGAAGGCAGATGATTTAGCCTATACGAGGTTACTTTAAAAGGACCGGCCAAATTTTTAATATAAGGGTGTTAAGGCCTAAATATATATAATGTAATGTAATATATAGTAATGCATTTTACATATTATTGCCAAATTGTAATTTGGCAATAATATATAATTTACTTTAATAAACATTAATTCAAAACAGTCCGCAAAAATACTTTACTTGTTGTCACGCCATGTTATACCCAGTATAAGTCGTCATGACCTATACTGGGTATAACATAATAACTGTGCGGCTACAGTCGGTGGGAACTAGTTTTATGCTTAGCTTTACGTTATAACTGTTATAACCATGCATCTAGTATTTTGCGTCGAATATTTTTTTTTTAATTTTTAGTTTTTTCGTAGGTAGATCGAACGTGTTTTTAATTCCGAACTGTTTCTCAGGATTTGGCTGGTACTTTAAGTAACCCTGTATAGAGGCCCCAGGCCAACACCTTTTGCCAAATGTTAGCTTCTTATCTGTACCAGGAAGGCAGTCAGTTGGTTTATGATCTTTAAATTATTCGTCAAACAATGAGTATGTGTGTTTGTTTTGTTACAAACGCATTTTGACACGTGACTACCCTACATAATCCATCCAGATTACTAAATCGTTTTACGAGATGACTGCAATAATAAAACTTGTAATCTAAACGTCCAACTAGGTGATTAAGAACTGTTTTCGCTAACGTAACGTTTATTATCATGTTCCGCTTTGGAGAAAAGGGTAGGTCAGCTCACAAAAAATTTAGCCAAGAAGACCTTGGCGAAGAGGATACAAAAGTTATTGCCACTAGTATATGAACTAGAAAGTTTGTCTGTCTGCTCTTTCGCGTCTTAACTGCTAAACCGATTTTGCTGAAATCTGATAGGCATATAACTAAAGATCCGGGTTCAACATACGCTTCTTTTTTTTTAAATTTAACCCCCTAATGATGGAGATTATAACCGCTTCGTTGGTCAAGGGTTTAGCGTACACGCCTAACCCCACCGACCAACCGCGAACCCGACGGGAGCAGTCATTTTCGTGATGAACATTTGTATTTCATGTCTGGGTGTTTAATGATTAATATATAACCAGTACACCAACGAGTAGACTAAGGAACTCAATCAAATATATATCCAATCCCGGGCAACGTTCTGGAAGATACTTTTATTTAAATATGAAAAACAAGTAAAGCTTAAAATGTAGATATCTTTTTAAAATCTGTAGGGTTCCCCTTGAATCTTGACTTTGTAGCAATTGGAATTTAGAATCGGACATGTCATTTTAGGTACTCTTGAAGTTGATCACAGTACTAGAGGATTATTAACATTAAGGGCCAATACTTAGTCAGCCAGAAGTAAATGTCTCTAAAGTAAATGTCTTAAGCGCCAAATCACTATTTTTGACACTTTAAAAGTAATTTGAAAAAAAAAATATAAAAACTGAAACAGTTATCTTTTAGGTATAATACTATGTTTATGTTAAATCTGGTGTCGATATTTTCATAATTGAAGTGGACAGTTGGGTTTTGCTTTCAAAAAAGGGTTAACTTTTTGATTTTTTTCTATCGAGCAAAGTAAAATGAATCGTGTTTTGAAAACACTAGTCTTATAAAGCATATTAATGTTAATCTTGTGTATTTTAGTCGCCAAGATCCATAATTTCTTTGTATGAAAAAAACAGTATATTGCTGACGTATTTTAGCATACATGGCCCCTTAAGTTCCAAAAAAAATCCGATCAAATAATTTATGGGTAATGACATATTATTAATTGTTAAAAACATAACATGCTAGTATTGTATTAAAGAGTGCTTAAGTGTCATATTCGATTCCAGTTTTCAGTTTTCATGAAATCGAGATTCAATAGTAACACTAACACATCTGCCAACTTCTGGGGTAATAATTATTTATACCAACGTATATCGCTGTTTCTCTAAAATCTGTCTAGTTTTTGTAAGATAACATTGTATCCATAACAGGCGGTTGCCTTGAAACTATTATCACAACATCCATCAACCGTGACAAGCGGCAAAGTAGATTATACTGATACTTTTATCTGTTAGAATAACATCGTAATCTGTGATCTTACTTAACGTGCTTGACGTTGAGGGAAATATTCTTATTGGTGATAAAAAGCGAACTTTCAATTATACTAGCCTATGAAGCGCCCTATTATGTACTAGCAGTTTCATGCAGCCTCGCCTGCGTAACTTGGCTACTGCAACGATTTTGATGAAACAAAGCCTATGTCACTCAGAGATAATGTAGCATTCTAAAGGTGAAAGAATTTTTGAAATCGATCCAGTAGTTTCGGAGCCTATTCATTTCATACAAACAAACAAAAAATCAAACCTTTCCTATTTATAATATCCATACATGCGATGAAGTGACTTTTCGTGGTTAGTGATGGGAAGGAAAGATATTCCTGCAGAAAGGAATCCTAAATATTCACTCGGACTACGAGCAATTGAAAAATATAATACACTTTTTGTATAGCTATTTTTTTCAATTTTTAAAGTGAACACTTCTTTAGCGGCGTTGCGCACTTTTTTTGGAATGGGTAAAAACTTCTAAAATCGCGTCAGGACACGTGACTTGATCGAAAATTCATAAGACGGCGCAGGGCGCTTGCGCGAATGTTCGTTTTGTCATGTTTGTGTACAATAGCGCAATAAATGAATATTGTATTCTACTACATAAATGATACTACTTTCATACTGATAATTAAAGCAATACGTGCAAAATTATTCCCTAACCATTACAAAGTATCAAATATACACAACGTTAATGTTCAAGTTTTAACTTCTGCCGGCACTCCCAGAGTGCAACCTGTCATTTTTTTATGATATTTGAAGGCAAACAAGCAAACGGATTTCCTGATGGTAAGAAATTCACGCCGCCTAGTGACACCAAAGTTAATGACGGTGCGTTGCCAACCTGAGGCCGGGATGTTAAGCCTCAAGGAAACCTACCTAAGGAAGGAAAGGCTACCATATCCTCCGAACCGAAACACGTCAACACGTCATGCTACCCCAACTTATTACAATTTTTTTAATATTATTTCTTTGATTACTTTTCTTAGATTTCAATATACTTTTATATTTTCCATCTCATTAATAAATTATTTATTTGTTGCTCTCTTTATCACATTATGAATGGATTTGACATTTTATTAAACATTTTTGCTACATTGACCGCCTCGTTGCTCGAGTGGCTAGCGTACACGCCTAACTACATAGGGTTCGATTCCCGACGGGGGCAGGCATTTGTGTAATGAACATTTAGATGTCTACATTTCGAGGTCTGGGTGTTTATGAAATTTATTCTGGTATCTATTTAAGTATTTCTATGTATTAGTATCGTTGACTAACACCCATAACACAAACATATAATTTGCTTACTTTGGGGTCAGATTCAATTTGTATAGCTTGTCCTAAGATATTTATTTATTTTTATTTTTTTTATTGAGAAGATTTCACATTTTTCACATTTGCTTATTTTTTTTTCATTTATTTATTAAGACACATAAGAATAAAAGGTATTTCTTACATCCATAAACCCTAGAAGGGTACGAATGTAGCACTTCACAGTTAAACAGTTTTTTACATATAAAGATACACAGAAAGAAAAAACAATAATTAAAACATAGTTAGTTCAAAAATTACTGGCAAAGTCTAAAATTAAACCGGTTTATGTTCACAATTGTTAGTATGTGACCACGCATGCAAAAGTTGCTCCACTTCTATTCAAAATAATAATAATATCAGCAAGACTTTGCAATAAAAGAAAAATAGTGACGTATTTCATCGTTTAGTGTTTTCTTCTTTTTGTTTTATCTTTGTCACATTAATCCACCAAAATCAAACGCAGAATAGATTTCCGGCGCCTATATCTTGTGATAGACACGTGTCATGTACGTGGCATTTTTTGACGTTTTTGACATTTTTATCCGGTATCTTCATATTGTCGCTTCTGTGGTCTAGCGGTCCGGGTGTTGGACTTGACTGCATGAGGTCCCGGGTTCGAATCCCGGGTCGGCCAACAAAAAGAAAATTGGATTTTTTCAATTTTCTAATTTAAAAAAAATGTTGGTCGGGATTGGAAATGTGCCCGGTTGGCGATAGGCTTGCCACCTATCACATTGTGGGACTTAGTGTCTTCGGTTAGTCGTGGGTGCCTTGGTTGTACCTCTGCCTACCTCTTCGGGGATATGGGCGTGAAGATACTTACTTACTTATCTTCATATTGGTTTTTGAGCTGGAGTTTGTTGTACCAATATATATAAGATATTTAGGGATGTAAGGCCCATTGTTGGATAAACGGAAATGGTAGAGAAGCTCGCATCATTTGGAAATATTTCCGGGAAAATTGGATGTTATAAATATTATATATTTTTTTTTAATGAAATAATAATTAAGTATTAAATTATTTTCATAAATTCTCCCAAAATGTTTCTTTTTCAGTGTAGGTACAGTAAGTTAGTACAATACTAATTAAAGTTATTTGAAGATTCTGTGGCTTTAAATAAAAAAGGATAACTAAGAGACGAAAACTTTAGGAGACTTAAAAATTCAAGAACCTTTAAACGATTTTATTTGTCCAACCATGCACCTAACACTCCGTATAGAAATTTTATCATTAAAAGGAAAAGTAATGAACCTACTCTCTGTCAATAACTGTTTTTAAGTTCTTTTAGTTTTTCTACAGAAATCTCATGAGAAGTTATAATAATAAATAAATAAGTATCCCTGGACAAGTCACACGAATTGAATCTAACCCCAAAGTAAGCAAATTATATGCTTATGTTATGGGTGTTAGTCAACGATTCTAATACATAGAAATACTTGAATAGATACCAGAATATATTTAACAAACACCCAGACCCGGAAATGCAGACATCTAAATGTTCGTCACACAAATGCCTGCCCCCGTCGTTAATCAAACCCAAGCCTCGCGTTTCGTCGATGTAGTTAGGCGTGTACGTTAGCCACTCGACCAACGAGACGGTCAAGTTGACAATAAATTGTTAATTTCGTCTTAATTTTAGAGTTCCTGTCTGGCTAGACTTGAAACTTGTCTTAGTTCCAGGAACATCGGGTATAATTATAGTTGATACGGAATTGGTTTTGCCGTTTCTTCTCCCGATTTGAAAAATGAAAGAAAGATTTCCAAGTTTTTACCCTGTCTACCGTAAGTAATAAAAACCTCATTTCCCGTGGTCATCGCATCACGTCTGAACGGATAGATCAATTTTCTTAATTATTTTTTTATTTGTATGAGTATCGTCAAGGAAATGTTCTTATAGAGAAAAATAAAACAGGAAAATTGTAGAAAAAATATAATAA
The DNA here is from genome assembly GCA_002245475.1 of Calephelis virginiensis. Taxonomy (NCBI): domain Eukaryota; kingdom Metazoa; phylum Arthropoda; class Insecta; order Lepidoptera; family Riodinidae; genus Calephelis; species Calephelis virginiensis. The sequence goes on from NJDC01000113.1 coordinate 164,146, forward strand.
AATAGTACTATATTTTTTTCAGATAAACTGTTAGTAGTTAATGTTAAACGATGCGAAGTTCGCCGGATCGGCTAGTTTTTATAAAGTTATGTCATACCTATTAATCAATACACACTTAAAATTTTGCACACCACAATATCTTAAGAGTGTGTAACAACTTTTTAACATACATGTTCCTCGTTTGTCTTATGTCTATTTATTTTTCTAATCATAGACTATTTGCCACGCATTATTACAATTGTATGTGTATGTTTATGTGTATTTTTATATTTTCTTAATTAAAATCAGGAAATGTCTCAGCTTTTTGTCCCCAGTATCACAAAGAAGGACAATACAGCTTAGTTCTCTGTTGCTAAAGTCTGAAACATTATTTTCCAAGGGCGATTAACACATATACGTCTGAATAAGTAATTATAATGTAAAATGTGGAACTTTTTGCAAAAATTATAATCTAAGGAAATAATAAAACTCATAATACAGTAATATTCAGCAAATTGTTATGTTATTTTGAATATTAAGAAAATATAATAACATTTTAGCAATGACGTTGGCTTGACGACAAATGGTAAAAAAGTAATGGATTTTACTATTATTTTATTCTTTTGTAAGCATTTTCAGTATAGCGATTTTTAGTGAAAAGCAAAAACGTGTAAACTGCTTCTAATAAAATGTTCAGTATGTCATTATTTATTAGTACACATTTAATAATTTAATTTATTAATAGTGAAATTGCAAAAAACCTTTCCTAAATTATTAATTACTACCTCGCGATTTGATAATTCTCTTTTCAAATTAAAGAAAATGTTACCTAGATTGTGCCGCATAAGTTTTAACAACATTTCTTAACGGTGTTGTCAAAATAATAAATTAATTATTAAGTATAACTCAAAAACTACAAATTAGGTATTACAAACTAAAAAAAACACTCGTTTTGGGTGTTTGGGTATTAAAATAATATCATAAGTTATAGTATAAGCGTGAAAACACCAAGGGTCTACCATAAGAACCATAGAAGTGAGCACTCCGTAGCAAGGAGCGTATGGGAAACCCTTGGAACTTCTAGCCGCACTTTTCAGCAGGACAGGAATAAGTTCCGAGTAGTTGCCAGAACAAAGGTCTGGTCGGGGTCGGGGCTAAAAGTGTCTATTTTAGCTCCGACAGAAAAAGAGGGGTCTTATAAGTTTGATGTGTCTGTTACGAAGCAAAAGAAGGGCAAAAAAAACTTTCGCGTTTATAATATTAAAGAATATACATTAGAATTTTTAATGCTATATAAATAAATCTTTCTCTCGACAACTTTTGTATTACATTTGTGACGTTTTATAATTATAAAAAGTTGAGAGGTGTCAAGGGACACCCGGATGGAACGAAGTTCTCTCTCCCCCCCCACCTCTCTCTCAATCTCTAGTAATCTCTATTTCTATCTCTCTTATAGAGAGAGACAGACAGAGAAACATGAAAAAAAAATACATAAAAAAAGAGAATAAAAAAAATTTTAAAAAAATTGCCCGACCCGGGATTCGAACCCGGGACCTCACGCAGTCAAGTCCAACTACTGAACCGCTAGACCACAGAGCAAAAGGTGTCGTGACAACATTTTCGTAAGAATTTTTACCGTCTAGCTCCCTTTCACAACGCGCAATAAGGAACTTCGTTCCAAAAACAGCAAAACCTCATTAAAACCAGGTACTACATTTGCAATGCGCTATGAGAACTCTTTAAACGACCATTATAGTCGTTCCCGTTGCCTTCAATTTGATTATAATAAATGTATGTATAATGTCGTGTATTTGATTGTTTCTGAGACCTTAACTATATCTTATCAGTATCACGATTCACGATCTAACTTAAAGGCTAAGCAATCTTTAAGAATGAATACTACTATACCTAATAGACCTATATAAAACTATCAGCTCTGTGGCTTACCACCTATCACATAGTGAGACTTACTGTCTTCGGCTTAGGGGATATGGTTTTGAAGATATTTTTTAAAACTATCACAAAGAGCTATTTTTTGACGTCGCTGAAGCTAGCCAACAAAAAAGATTATCAGCGTAACCCTTTCGCTGCTACTGCAATTAATTAATTATAGTTGAACATCATTTTTACTTTAACGGTTCAAAAGCTTTAAATAATAAAATTAACATTATAGTTATATTGTGCTCTGAAACTGTTGAACTATTTCGTAGAATCTTTAAATACTACTTAGTTTCATTAGACCGAAAAACATGGACGATATTATAAAAACAATGTTTTGTTAGATGTAAAACACCATCGCTACATTATGAGGTGTACGTTAAAGACTAGTAAAAGGAGATATATCTTGAAACCAGTATATTTAATCAATGATGGAAAAAGAGGAGTGTTAGTGTGTGTGTGTGTGTGTGTGTGTGTGTGTGTGTGTGTGTACGTGCGTGCGTGCGTGCGTGCGTGCGTGCGTGCGTACGTGCGTGCGTGCGTGCGTGTGTGTGTGTGTGTGTGCGTGTGTGCGTGCGTGTGTGTCATCAATTTTAAAAGGATGAACCGATTTTTTTGCATTTTTTTTTGTTTAAAAACTGAAGCAATTGAAAAGATTCTTATTTACATGTGGGATTTGTTGGGCTTTTTTATTTTAATATTATTTTTTTATGAATGAATTTTAAAACTGCTGAACTGACTGTAAAAATCTTTAAACACTGCTTAACTTCATTATTCAAGTAATTTAAGCACAGTAAGTTTTGCAAAAAACCGACTTTGGTTTCAATAAGTAAGTAATCTAGGTTAATATTTTTAGAATGACTAACGAGTTGCCAACCACGCGGTTTTTACAACTTCACCCGGCTTTAGACGTTCACCAACTGTCGCTACTGTCACAGCTTTCATCATACCTAAAGTAGTAAACTTTGAAAGGTTGACAAAACATTTTAATTCTTGTTTTTTGTATGCGAATAATCACACAACACATGGCTCTCCTGACGCTAAGTGGTACCCGTGGCCTATAGACATTAAATATGTTATAGGTGCTGTCCAATGGCAGGCATGTTAGGCTTATTGTGCAAATCTACTGACTACACTGCCTTTCAGACTAGAACATAACATTGATAGTTAAGTTTTATTTAACGATACATTTCATATGTTCTTCACTAGAAATATTTCATTAATGAATCAATAGAAATAATTTCTTTTAATCGAAATATTATCTAACATTCTTATGTTATATAACAGGAAAATAGCAAACAAAAATAACGTAACTTTATCTAAGTGTATCTAAACATATATTTTGTAATACTTAAAGGATTAACAAAAGCTTAATTTGCCAATAATCAAGGTTGATAACAATTTGTTTTTATATGTTGGACGGTGTTAAGCGTTTATGCAAACATTTTATTAAATCGCTGCCATTTGTCAAATCCCCGAAGAGGTAGGCAGAGGCACAACCAGAGGCACCCACGATTTGCCGAAGACACTAAGTAAATTGTTTAATATTTACTAAACTATAAGCTAATTTGTGATTGATAGATATTTTTATTCATTCATTTACTTACTATTTACATAAGGTCAAATCTAATTTATTGAAGTGAAAACTTCTTTAGCGGCGTTGCACACTTTTTTTGGAATGGTTAAAAACTTCTAAATTCGCGTCAGATTCGTAAGACGTCAGATTCTTATAATGCAACATTCCATCGCCAGCGCTTTAACGCTACGACAAACGCAAAACTTTGTATGCATTATTAGACGTCATTCAGCGCTTTATTTGCTATTTTGAATAAACTTGAATAGAATCAGAAAGCGCTTAAACCCTTAACTGTTTAATGTTCATGGTGCTATTATTAGACACTTTATTTCATTCAGCGCTTGATTTGCTATTTTATCACATTACACTTTTAATGGAATCAGACAGCGTTTAAACGCTGAACTGTTAACCGTTCTGTGTGATAGTATTAGACACTTTATTTCATTCAGCTCTAGATCTGCAGTAATAAATAATTATACTGTAAAGTGTAAACTGTTTCTTACTTTGAATGCTTTGCAGTTTGTGATAGTTAAAATAGATATTAGTTTAGTCAAACATCTTTTCATTTGTTTGCGACGTGTAGGTATATTATAGTTTCTCAGTTACATTACAGAAATTACAGTATAAAATTGTATAGAAGTTTAACTGTTTTCGAAAATGTTGTAAGTTTGACAAAGGAAATAATAGTAGAAGAAAAATCGTTATACTTACACATATATTATATTATATTGAATTGAATTATATATAAGTTAGAAAAATTAAACATTTCATCATATTTTATCTCATAAGTAGGTAATACGATTTTAACTGGCCGAGGTAAATTAAATATAAGTAGGTAACGTACTGAAATTTCATGGTTTAGCACAGATTACTAATATGTAGGTACTAATAGTTAGTACTATTATTAAGGCGTACTAGTACATTTTACGGATTGTACGATTACAGTGCGTACTCAAAAATGTCCGATTAAGCACAAAACTATTGTATTATACCACATAAGTGATAGTACTTTCATATTGATAATTAAAGCAATTCGTGCAAAATTATTCCCTAACCATTCCAAAATATCAAAAATGCACAACGTTAATATTCACGTTTTCATTTCTGCTGGCACTCCCGGAGTGCAACCCGTCTTTTTTTTCTTATTTTGCTTAACTAGTTAGAATACTGGGGTGTTAGTCATGATATTATTATATATAATATGACAAACACTCTATCTCGTCATTAAATATTTGCTACTTCTTATTTTAAAGTTTAGTCTATTATTTTTTCATTTTATTAATGCACCAAGACTAAAGTAAGATTAAAGTGGATATTATAGACTTTATCACAGTGCAATACAAACTAAAGTACCAGGCTTAATCTAGTAGTATTTTAGTCTATGTTTATTAACGATGGTATGTGATGACGAATACTTTTTCGACGCCCTTGGACAATTAGTATTTTCAGTGGTGTCTTTCAGCGAGAGCTGAGATACGACTTAACAAAATACGTTGTTTACAATTTGCATTTGTATCCCCCAATGAGGCCGGCAGAGTCACCACGAGTAAACTAAAAACGTTACAAAATATGTGCAAGCGCCTTTTCATTGCCTTTTATCGTAGATAAGGTTAAAACATACGTCTTAAAATCTGTCGCTCAGACGACATCCGTCATGATTATTTTTTTCAGTGATTACTATTGATAAATCTTTATGCCTTGTTGCTTTTGAAACTATGCGTATATTATATATCCGTTTTTATTGTGGTCTAGCGGTTAAGGTATTGGACTTGACTTCACGAGGTTTTCTAAGAAAAAATTTTTTTCCAATTTTCTAATAAAATAAATAAAAATGTTGCCCAGGATTGGATGTGTGCCCGGTTGGCGATAGCACGGTAATGTTATCTAAACAGTATTGTAACTCGGCCGTGTCCTTGAAATAAGTGCCTACAGAAGCGCGGTACGTAAGCGTGAGATAGGGCTGTTTCTGTCGCCTACCAACAGTTATCTACCTATGTTGTTTTGAGATTGTATAACTTATTACTTTTATTTATTAGCACAGGTACTTAGTAATAATTTAAAATATTAATATGATTACTAAAATACTTTGTGAGTTGAATAGAAAGTGTGCAATAAAAATGCAAGTGGTTTTTTTTATTGACAGATTTAATTAAAAAACCATGATTATGTATGTGACTTTATTACAAATCGGTGTTATAAATTTGCGAGCGAAAAATATTTATGCCTTAAGTGAGATGTACGAAATGCTTTGTTATTATATTTAAGTGTATAAAAAATACGCATTCGAATAAGTGTGTTGTAAAATTGTTTTGGGAAACATAGACAAGGAGGAGAAAAAGGAATATATTTTACTTGATTATAGATACCTGAAGCTACTTTAGAATTTATATGTTTAGTTTGAATTGAAGTTCGGAATATAGCCTTCATTTTTTCTATGTACAATCTAAAAAATCTATCTCTGAGTGTGTTATTGAGGAATTCGAGGAATTCATGCAACCAAAAACAGTACAATATATTCTACTTGTCATGTTAAATAGCTACTTGTGCTTATTTCGAGTAAAACTTCCCGCAGTTA
>NJDC01000113.1:192295-209218 GCA_002245475.1 Calephelis virginiensis
GTGGCTAGCCTACACGCCTAACTACACCGATCATCCGCGAAGATCGGGTTTGATTCCCGACGGGGGCAGGCATTTGTGTGATGAACATTTAGATGTCTGCATTTCCGGGTCTGGGTGTTTATTAAATTTATCCTGGTATCTATTTAAGTATTTCTATGTATTAGAATCGTTGAGTAACACCCATAACACAAGCATATAATTTGCTTACTTTGGGTTAGATTCAATTTGTGTAATTTGTCCAGGGATATTAATTAATTAATAATTAATTAGCTTTTTAACATCACAGTTATTGGTTATTTCTTGAAAAACGCTTCTAGAAAGAGACTTGAGGTACACCATTAGATTTTTTTAAAATTACAATTATTGTACAAATCGAACCAAAAGTAAAATTTAAATCACCAGCTGCTAATACAACATTTTGACACAATTAGAATAAAATTCTACGATATGTTAATAAATTATACTTAACAAATTATAATTTCTACATTTGTGTTGTAATATTTTCAAATAATTGATAAATTTTCACAAAGATGATTGTAATTTACAATAGCACCCACTCAGGAAATTTACGAAACTCCATTTTATTACTCTTTAATTGTTGTGCTTTTTCTTACAGCATCTTATTATGAAATAACTAGCTGCTACCTGCGGCTTCGCCCGCGTTTTCACAGAAACCCGGTGTGCGATCGGGATTAAAAATAGCCTATATGTTAATCCAGGTCACAATCTATCTGTCTTCCAAATTTCAGACAAATCTGTTCAGCCATTCGAGCGTGAAAGAGTAACAAACATCCATATATCCATACTTACAAACTTTCGCATTTATAATATTAATAGGATTAGCGAAATTGTTTTTAGGGCCCCTTGCGTGTTCCTAAGTATTTAACTTTGCTTTTATTAAATTAAATTAGCTTTCAATTAGGATTAAATCACTTTATAATTAACTGTTTAACTCATCGTTAAGTTTAACCTAGAAACATGCAAGTGGCCATTGGTGTATGAGTGACCTTTTAGCTTGGGAATTAGTTTGAAACCCAGAACATTTCAACATTTTTTTAACAAGATAGCGAACAATACACGACTGTCCTCATGGTAATAGATGACTGGTTTATTTAGACTCCATAGATGTTGTAGGTACGTCACTATTTTATGGACTAGGTGTCAGGCCAATTGTGCAACCGGCTACCCTGACTTCTGGACCGGAACATGACATTGTTGTTATGGTGGCAAGAATAGGTAAGACGGTTGGTCCCCACCCGGAAAAGTTGTAAAGTAAGTAATAAGTATCTTCGCGCCCATATCCCTGAAGAGTTAGGCAGAGGCACAACCAGAGCACCCACGACTAGCCGAAGACACTAAGTCTCAGAATGTGATAGGTGGCAAGCCTATCGCCAACCGGGCACATATCCAATCACGAGCAACATTTTTATTAGAAAATTGGGAAAACCAAATTTTCTTTTTGTTGCCCGACCCGGGATTCAAATCCGAGACCTCATGCAGTCAATTCCAACCCCTAAACCGCTAGACTACAGACCATTTTATTAAATAAATTCTCAAAGTGTGGACACTTAAGATGTCAGTGATTTTTCTTGCTCTTACGAATTACGTTTAAAATCCAGAAATCCTAACAATGGTGGTAATTTTGTTGCGCACTCACTAAACTAATTTTAAGTTATCCCTGTCTTCTTTCAACTAAAGTAACAGAAGGAGACAGAACACTTTTAGTGCTGTCAAATTAGACCGTACACGTCATTTCTACAGACGTTTAACGTATTACTCGGAGAACGTTGACTAAAAACATCACGATTAGACATGTCCGCACTAATGTGACACGTCTAAACTGTTCCATCTCTTTTGTTTTTGTTTTATTTGAGAAAGATAGCATGCATCTAAAATAAGTTTAGTTTGTGAACAGCAGAATCACCACCAATATCATGTTACAGTAAGTTGCTACTGTATTTAATAATTAACAACCATAAATACCGTGCTATATTCGTCAAGCGTCGCCGTGACACACAATGCTGACTGATTACAATTATTTACATTGCTAATTATTATATTTTATCTTACTAAATGGGTACACCTCTTCTGATAGCAGTAAATAAAGGTGTACGACCCTTTCTTTCAATTTATTTTACAATGTGACACACTTTTTTAATATATTTGAATTATGAAAAGTAACTTCACGCCCGATTAGCTAGAGATAATTTACGATTAGCAGAAGGTACTTAGTCCCATGATGGGTGAGAAAGCAAACCTATCGCCATTAGGACACTCATCAACTCCCAGAAAAATATGTTTTTATTAAAAAAAAGGATCTTCACAATAGGCAGAGGCACAACCAAGGCGCCCTCGGCTAACCGAAGACACTAAGTCCCACAATGTGATAGGTGGCAAGCCTATCGCCAACCGGGCAACGTTATTTTTATTAGAAAATTGAAGTTACACATTTTCTATCTTTTTGGGACCTCAAGAAGTCGAGGCCGACGCTGGACCGCTAGAACACAGAGGCGATTATTAAAATTGAAAAAAGAGATTTTAGTCTTTCTACCCAGGAACTGAACCCGTTAACTCTTTCGTTCTACTAACCTAATGACCAAAGCCCCCTAAGCGCTGTTTACACTTAATAAGAGGGCAGAGAGAATCGACCTATTCTGTTGTCATCTATGCATTCACAAATGTTACCTTGAATGCAGCTAGTTGCATCATTAACCTAGTCATAAAAATTGGATATGTGTGATATGTTTTGTGTTTTTACTTTTTAACCAACTTCCAAAAAGGAGGAGGGTCTCCATTCTACTGTGTTTTTTTTGTTATGCAATTACTAGGCCAATAGAAAACTGATTTTAAGATTTCCTTTTCAGAAAGATAGGTCATGATTCCGAGGTGGTCTCATTTTATTTTTATCGTTATCCGACAAGTGCTTTTGGAGTTATACTTGATAATGCATACATATTATTAACGAGCTCATCAATGAAGCGACATGATATCTAATGAAACATTTCGAGTCGGTTTATGCAATTTAACTGCGCTTAATTATTATATATCAATAAAGACGCGCGCAAACAGCTAGTAATATAGCTGTTTGTCGCGTCTTTATTGGCGTAAAATAGCTACGATTTTCATACAAACTTTATTGAATGAAAGAATGAATGAATGAACTTCTTATTGTGCACAATTAAACTTAGTACAAAATAAGTACAATTAAGTATTAACAGCAGCATCTGATTATAGTTTTTAGTACACAAAAGGCGGTCTTATCGCCAAACAAAGCGATCTCTACCAAACAAACTTTTTTGAAAAAATAGCCCAAGTTTGAACTCCGATCTTTTTCTATATGCATACTAAAATTCACCAAAATTGAGCGGCTTAGTTGTGAAAGAGCAACAGACAGACAAACAGAGAGATAGACAAACTCTTGCAATTATAACATTAGTATGGATGTCGAGTCAAAGTAAAAATCAGTCATCAGTATTAAAGTATCGAGTAAAAGTATCGATACTTCACTGACATTGATTCGTCCCTACCCTAACGAAAACTTAAGTTTACCGGCCTTACGCTCTAAATAGAAACATACTGAATTACAGCTGCAATAAGTAAAATGTTATAAAAACATGGAAAAGTTCTGACTACCCTCCAAATCTGAATACAACAATGGAGTACATTTACGTGAAGGCGGCAGAAAAGATTATGCAATGGTTAAATCCTTTTAACACCGGCTAATTTGTTTGACGCATATACGATTTCGATTGTACTATAAAACGTAAACCCGCGATCATTCATAGTTGTGAGAAATATGACATAGACAATGCGTATCATTCATGATTATGAGCGACCTTCTACCTTCAAATGACGCTCTTCCGATGGCCAAGGACATTGCGAATCGCGTGAGAGCCACTGTTTTACGAAAACTTCCGTCTTTATGGATTCACATGTTTATGTTCGTTTCACTATTATTATTATTTTTGTGTATTGTTTTTTTTGTAAATTGTTTTTTTTTGTGAATTGTTTTTTTTGTGAATGTTTGAGTGTTTGGATTAGGAATGTAGTGGAGATAGTTTTAGAAACGGAGTCGGTTTTTATATTTGGTTCATCGGAGACGGGACCGGAGGAAGCAGTATTGAAAAATATGATAAAATAGCAAAAAAACTTAAAATCATTTAGCTAGTGGCCAATTAACTGCATAACAAACATACAAAAAAACCAGTCGAATTAAGTTTATTTTCTTTTTTTGGAGGCGTTTAATAAGAGATATGTTTTATTTATGGGCAAATACAATGAAGATAATGAAACTCTAAATGATTACAAATAATGTAAACATATGTTTTTTTTATGTGACGAGATACACGGCCCCCCTGGTGGTAAGAAATAACTGTGGTTTGTAGACACCATAAAATCCTATCCTATTATCCTATCCTATCCTAATAATCTTATAAATGCGAAAGTTTGTATGTTTGTTTGTTACTTTTTCACGCAAAAACTACTGATACATACAAAAACATACAAAACTACTAATACACATAGAGAGTATTTTGGATTAAAACATAGGATAGTTTTATACCGAAAAACTGTTTCAGTGAGACCATTAACCACGCTGGCAGTGCCTCGGGCAACAGCTAGTATGTCATATTTGCGTCGCTATCTTGAGATGGGGATGTTAGGCATATGACATTGTCATAATGGTGGCAGGTATAGGTAAGTTTGTGGATCTCTAACCAGACAAGATGCTGCACTCTACCACCAGTGGCATTTGCTGGTAATGACCCTTTTATCCTTCGATTGGCTCTTACGATCTGCCTAATAGGAAGGCAGATGGTCTATTCAAAACTGGAGATGCGGACCAACACGAGGAAAATATATAGCGATAAAACCAATGTGTAATTTCCCCTTCATTCATCTTCTTCATGAATATCAAAGTTTATAACAGAAACCACGGTTACTAACTAGTTAATCCTATTAATATTATAAATGCGAAAGTTTGTTTGTTCGTTACTCAAAAACGCAAAAACTGCTGAGCCGATTTTTATGAAATTTGGTACACACATAGAGGGTAACTTGAATTAACAAATAGGATAGCTTTTATCCCGAAAGAATGTTCCTGTGGGACCACGCAGGCAACGCCGTGGGCAACAGTTAGTAAAGTATAAATGAAGATAATGAAAGCATAATTAGGAATATTCCTTTGAAGTATAAGCTCCAAATATCTGTAGCGTGAGTCAGAAATGTCTCAGAGCAATTTGCTCCAATTGGAAGTTAAATGATTTGGTGAGCCCTGAGGGTCAAACACATGGACGCACGCGATCTAATGGGAAATGACCATAATAAATAGTTCAATATGATACTCAAGTATAATGACCTGGTCTTAGTTTATTAAGAGTTGGTGTTGTTATACTACTAGTCAAAAAGGACTGTAATAACCGATTCCAAAAAGGATGATGCGGTTAATCCGACTGATTTTTTGTATGTTTGTTATGTGATTACTGGGACTTTTTGTAAGAGTAGGTCGCCTCTGTGTTCTAGTGGTCCAACCGTTGGACTTGACTTCATGAGGTCCCGGATCCGAATCCCGGGTCGGGCAACAAAATAATATGTGGTATTTCTATTTTTTTTATAAAAAATGTTGCTCGGGATTGGATATGTGCTGGGTGTCGATAGGCTTGCCACCTATCACATTGTGGGACTTAGTGCCTTCGGCTAGTCGTGGGTACCCTGGTTGTGCCTCTGTCTACCTCTTCGGGGATATGGGCGTGAAGATTTTTTTTAGGTTGTGATTCCGAAACTGTCCCATACAATACATAAATTTTATAATGGTACGAGCTTATAGTCAAAAAACTATTACGGGCCGCGACTTTGTATACAAACTGAAGTAAATTTTCGTGGTTGGTGAGAGGAACAAAGAAACCCTAAACCTTTTAAGTTATATACGATGTAACCACTTCTGATAGTACACTATGGATAAAAATTATATTAAATTTTAGTTTCATAACTGCATATTAAGTAATAGGTATAATGTTAAAAATTAACTATTTATGTCTTTAAGGTATCTGGTACATACAAATTTAATTAATTTATATAAATTCATTTTATTTTTATTTATGACTAAGTATACATTTTTATACTATTTTTAGTTTAACTAACTTAATATTATAAAATATTTGTATAGTTTATTATTATTTGTGTGGCACCTACAAACTTCACTCGTTGTTGGCCCAAAGATTAACTGGTGGAGAATGCCAATAAGCCTTAAGTTCGCCTTTTGTGCAAACTAACTTTGTTTGATGTACAATAAAGATAAATTAACAAATAAAAAAAATTAAAACACTCAAGTGTTCTCAAAAATTAAATTAAAAATGCAAATTTCGACTTTAATTTCGATATTTTTTTCTAATTAAACTCTCTACTCTCTCTAAACTTAAGCTATTCCCACAATATTAAAAGAGTTTCCTTGATTCTCAAGAATACTATAATCAATAGGCCGATGGCCTTAAGACCTGGGATATACTCTATTTGAAAAAAACTTCAAATCCGTTTAACCTTTTTTTAGTAATCGACGAACATAAAAATGATTTCGTTGATTCGGAAATCTCTTGTTTCTTTTGCAGTTGGTTAAAAATAGTAGGCATGGTAAATGATGGTGACCATGCTGACGGCGACGTTTCTCGCGGAAGCACAGCCTTCCTGTCATTATATTAATGATGCTACTGAGTAATAATCATAACAAACCAATGTCACTTGCATTATATCGCGATTCGCCTCTTAATGTGTGTTTTATCTGTATTATATTATATGTTTGAAAGTACATTATTATGTTTGTTCATTGTTTTTTTGTGTTTGAATGAGCCAATGCCAACGCCAACGCAAACGCAAATGCCAACTCTACATCTATGACAGACGCTATATATTCGAAAAAATAAAATTATAGAACATATCGAACAACTCTGTGCTTATTCCAACGTTACTGTATGGAAGTGAGAGTTGGGTATGTCAGTCAGAAAGAGCATGAAAGTAGGATAAATGCGGTCGAAATGAGAGCACTACGGAAAATCTGTGGTGTAACGCTCGCTGTCCGCATTCGTAACAGTGAGATCCGAGAAAGAGTGGGATTGAAAGAAAGTGTTGGTGTTAAAATGCGTAAGGGCATGCTTCGCTCGTTCGGTCATGTGGAAAGAAAGACAGATGAAAGATTGACAAAGCAGATATACAATGCGAATGTGGATGGATGTAGGTACCCGGGGAGACCAAGGCTGACATTTCACGATCAGATCAATCGGATATTATCCGAGGGTGGTGTCAAGAGTCTCCGTAACCGGCGTGTTTGTATGAAAAGGGTTATGAATGTAAGGTAAGCAAGACAGGTTTGTCAGGATCGTGAGGTCTGGCACTCGATACTCTCTGCCTACCCCGTAAGGGACTTGGCGTGAAGATATGTATGTATGTATGTGTATCGAAACATTTAATTAGAAGACCTCACACCAATGGAGATTTAAACAGGCATGGAGATGAAACAGCGGCTTAGAACAATGTGAATTCAGTTTTAATTTAAATTATTTATTTTAAGACAGACATGTGATTTTGTCTAAAGTTACAATATTTATTTTTGCAGCCTTGATTGCATGTTTTAGTCGTAGCCAATGCGAGTATGTTATAGAAGATAAGTTATAACTAATACATTTGAATTGTAAGAAGGTTACTGCTATAAAGAAGAACAACAAGAATAATCATAACTAATAACCTAGTAAAACGTTTCGACAGCGAATCGACGAACAACTTATCAAATAATTTGTACAAAACAAAACCCGTTCTTGACATTGGTCAAAACATATTCGTCTGTTCTTGTCAAATATATAAACGTATAAAAAATATATAAAAAATATTAGTAAGTATATTAAACTGAAATTTAAAAAAAAAATTTATTTATCTATGTCAACTTGTTAAGTGTATATCGCTAAAGTGAATTAATAAAATTAAACCCCTGACAACCTTCCAAAACGGTTGTAAAGTCAGCAAGAAACCTCACATTTGTTTGTTTTCAACAGCAATTTCACACACGAATTCGTCTAACATATTTTATATTCTGGCCGAGTATCTAGACGAGCCATAATAATAAGTCAAAAAGCTTCAGCCATTAAAAGGAACACTAAGTTTTCCTATTTAATAACCCTTTACGAGTAAAAAAATGATCTAATAACAATGCACCGGATTCAAAAGAAGCTTGTCCTTAAGACGTAATTGCATCGATGCTGAGATAATATTTGCATATAATCGTATTGTTACGTTCATTCATAAAACGTACAACATAATTGGTCTTAGACCTTAGAACTGAATTAAGTACTTAATTCAGTTAAATAGAATCATTATACTATACATTTTAAATGATGCACTAAAATTATTATTGTATTAATGATAACAATACAATTTTATGTATTATAATTTCAATGATTTATATATTATGAAAATCATAATGCCCCGTTCTAAAAAGTTTAAAGCCGTTCGAGGAATTACGATTATATAACACTATACAGGATTACTTTGAAATTTTAATATAAGGAGGTAAAAAGGCTTAAGCGGTTATGCATTTTAAATGTAATTGGCAATTTGTAATATTTACTTTAACAAAGTCATTTGAAACAGTCCGCAAAAATGCTTTACTTATTGTCACGCTATGTCGTGCCTAATAGTCATGACGTCACCAACCTGCGAATGCGACTGCGGTCGATGAAAACCAGTTTTATGCTTTGTTGGCTGGTGCTTCAGATGTTACCCTGTATATTTGTGGCTGAACTCTGAACGACTAATATGCAAGTGTAGTTCACTTGCGTACCTATTAGTCGTTAAGTAAGTGTTACTCTTGAAACTCGATTCATGCAATATCGGAAATTGGAATCGAGTAAGTATGTCATTTTAAGCACTCTTGAACATAATACTGGCGAATTATTAACATTTAGTTAATAACTCGAAAAAGTACTTTATCGAAATCGTTAATAATCCGCTAGTACCTACTTTGTTCAAAAGTATCCAAATTACATGTACGATTCCAATTTCCGCAAGTACCGATATTAACCCCACAGAGCCTCTACCATGAGTTTGTATGGATAACGTTCTGTAAGTTACGTGTCGAAATCTGTGACACTTTTGGTCTAAAAACGTGTTCTTAGTTATCAATACAGGCGCTGTTCAAAGTTTTCACACAAATAATTGACAGCGACGGTAGCGTAAATTCGACAGGCTGTAAGCACATGATAAGGTCCCAGATCTCCCGCGTATTAGTCGTTTGGTTCTTCTGCGAAAACTCGTTTAGATATCGGGACAAAAAGTATCTTATTAGTACTCTCCAGCTTCATTAGGCTTTCTATCTCAATACATATAAATCAAATATCGTAGTACTAGAAATGTGTCTGTAAATGTTAAATATCCCTGTAAACATCAGTGGTCTAATACTGTTAAAACTATCTTCATGCTCATATCTCCGAAGAGGTAGGCAGAGGCACAACCAGGGCACCCACGACTAGCCGAAGACACTAAGTCCCACAATGTAAAAGGTGGCAAGCCTATCGCCAATTGGGCACATATCCTATCCCGTAAAAAATTTTTTTATTAAAAAATTGGAAAATCCAAATTTTCCTTTTGTTGCCCGACCCGGGATTCGAACCCGGGACCTCATGCAGTCAAGTCCAACACCTGAACCGCTAGACCACACTAAATTGTTTTAAAATATGGTTAGCTACTTGTCCCCACTGCTGTATTATCAAATAGCAGTCAGAACATTATTAGTATTCAGAACATTACGATTTAAGTGCCTTCTGGCGCCGAGTCCATGTTATCCGTTGTTTCATATCGCAAGAGAATGCAAAAAAATTCCGACATTAAATAATACCGACACAATTTCCGACAAAACGTTTCTCCGCTCTAGGATTAACTTGGAGGTTTTTCCGTTTATATTTTTTTCAAAGAGATGACGTTTCATATACGAATGTTTTGCCGACGCGGACGGAACGATTCTCTCATGACAGGTGATTTTTTTTGGATGACTAATGTGTTGCCAACCTCGCGGTGTTGACAACTTCATTGGATCGTGAGAGATTCGACGACACGACTTTTCTACTACAAACGTTTCGTCGTTAGAAAGATTCTTTAATGGGCGAAACAAGTCAAATACCATATTAGGCCCGTGAAAATGGAGAATTTTCAACCATTGTTGAGTTCCAAGAAGAAAAAAGATGTACGTGTAATATAAAAATGATGACATAAAATCCGTCTGCTTGTTTGCCTCAAAAAGCTTTCGCAATAAGATTAGATATAGCGAAGTCGTCCAAGCTATTATTATGATTGACATTCATAACAACTGAGAACATGCTGTTCTCAGTTCGACTAAAGATTTCACCACACGAGAAATATTTATAACTTTTTAGTTTATGTAAACGCATAGTAGTATAATGTTTATTTTTATTTAATACTACCTGATCCGGCACGTTGTTCTGTCTAAGTTATGGATATTTTATTAAAACAAACTTGCGATTTTTGTTATAAGAACTTTCTTAGTTTAACAAAAAAAAATCGAAATTGTTTCATTTGTTTTTACGTGATACGATGACCAGACGAAAAAAGGATTCATTTTACATATAATATGCTTTTCTTAAAATAGACTTTCTGCACTCTTTCTTGCAAATTTAACATTCGTACGTCAGGTTTGCCACATGCGCTCGGAATTCCGTTTCTTAAAATCAAAAAGAAATTTCGTTCATAACAAGTCCACACTGAATCCGCACCATTAGCTTGAATGCTGTTTTTATTTTTCAGTTCTGAATTATTCCGAACGTTTGAGAATGTCGTAAAAGCATTCAGCTTCAGTAAAAGCAAAGAAAACAGAAAAGGAGACAGAATACTACCCTGAGGTACGCCAGTTACTATGTCTGACCAATCAGAGTATAAATCTGCATATTGAATTCTCTGCCGGCGACCTTGCAGAAAACTGCGAAACCAATCATTTGATACAGGAGATAAATTAATTGACCTTAAAAGACTTAACATTATATCATGGTCTACTGTGTTAAAAGCATTACTAAAATCTAACAAGGTAAGAACAGTAAGTTTCTTACTATCCGTTGTACGACAAATATCATCAGTTATCCTAACCATAGCAGTAGTCGTACTATGACCGGAACGGAAACCGGATTGTAAAGGATTATAAAAGTTATTTTTGTGAAAATGTAGGCTAATTTGATTGTAGACAAGACGCTCAAGGACTTTTGAGATAAATGGTAAAATAGAAATGGGCCGAAAGTCAGAAAACTGTTCAGGATTGGTCTTTTTAGGTAAAGGAATCACAAAGGCCTCTTTCCAAATATTAGGAAATATTCCAGAAGCTATTGATGAATTTAATATTTCTGTTATAGAGGGAGCAATTATATCTAAAATAGGAATGATCATATTACGACTAATGTTGTCATTGCCAACGGCATTTGAACTTATAGACAGAATGTTCTTTTTTACATCATTGACAGAAAATTGGCTGAAGGTAAACGATGGATACTTAGGAGTTGGCAACATGGAGATATTATGCAGAGTCTGTAACTTAATAGTTTTATCATAACTGCTAGATGTAGAAAAGTGTAGATTAAGTGCGTTTAAATCGACGTTATTAAAGATGGTAGGCTTATTCATTTTACCAATTCCCAGAGATCTAAGAAATTTCCAAATTTTAAGCTGGGTCTCCGTTTTCCACCGATTTGCGAATATGGCGACTTTGAGCATCCCTACACACAGTATTA
This sequence comes from Calephelis virginiensis, assembly GCA_002245475.1. Taxonomy (NCBI): domain Eukaryota; kingdom Metazoa; phylum Arthropoda; class Insecta; order Lepidoptera; family Riodinidae; genus Calephelis; species Calephelis virginiensis. Next base: position 204,064 of record NJDC01000113.1, read on the forward strand.
CAGCGATTTCTTATCTTTACATACTTCTTGCAATTTTTATCGGAACCATCAGCTTTAAATTTAACTTTCGCCCAATGCTTTTTATTAATGAAAGTTTTTATCTCATCCGTGAGCCACGGTGCGGGTAAATGCTTAATTCTGACCGGTCTTAGTTGCATGTTTGTTATAAAGCTGTAAGATATGAAAGTTGAACTTCTCAACTTTTTGATGCACACATTGTTCATTAGTTATTGAAGACCAGTCAATCAAGCTTGCGTCCGAACAAAGGGCATCTAAAGCCATACCACTAAAATTGCGTTGCATAAGAATCGTAGGTTTTAATTTAGGTACGCGTAGTTATATATGACAAGAAAATTAAATGATGGTTAGAAAAAATATCAGCTGCACACTGTCCAAACTTACCTATACGTTCAGCGGATGATACAATCATTAAATCAAGAAGTGATGGCAAACAGTTAGGAACAAAATGAATACTCATTTGAAAGTATTTACTTTGTTACTAAAAGTAACTAAGTAATTATCTCAGTAATTAAATCATTTATTATCAAGTGATAATAACTAAGTTGTATGTTATTAAAAATTATGTTTCTTACTTGCTAATGTTACAGTATTTTCTTTGTAAAACATTCACCTTAGAAATACCCATTATTAAATAATACTTATACTTGGTCGCCTCTGTGGATTAGCGGCTCACCTGTTAGAAAATTGATAGAAGAAGGCGTTACTTTGGGGAAATCCATATTTTAATCCAAATAAAATTATTTAATTTGCAATTTTCCGCAAAAAAATGTATACGTATTATGACGTGACAAAATAGGCAAAATAGTGCGCTATGAATGAAATGGACTTACCGGAAGCTCAAACTCCCAAATATATCCAACTCCACACAACACACACCATTAAACTGTTTTATTAGCACCAACAATACATACACTTTTAAAAACTCAACGTACGTTTCGCTTCGTAACCGAAGCATCATCAGGAGAATTCAACTGCACTCCACAAGGGTCGAGCTGTCTGCTCTGCAAATTAAATAATTTTATTTGGATCAGTTGTTGGACTTGACTGCATGAGGTCCCGGGTTCGAATCTCGGGTCGGGCAACAAAAATAAAATTTGGTTTTTCTAATTATGTAACAAAAAAAACTGTTGTTCGCAATAGAATATGTGCCCAGTTGGCGATAGGCTTGCCACCTATCACATAGTGGGACTTAGTGTCTTCCGCTAGTCGTGGGTGCCTTGGTTGTGCCTATGCCTACCTCTTCGGTTATATGGGCGTGAAGATACTTTTTATTTTTTTACTTATACTATCAGTGTAATACGTGCCTAATTATCTATTAATGTTCTAAACAATAACACCTTGTCTAAAATGTCAATCCTAATCATTATTATTATCTTGGCAGTAATTAATTACTTATATAATTAATATGTATGTCATCAACAATAATGCCTTTTTTAATATAATAAAGTAGATATTTTGTCATAATATTTAGTAACATGTCATCAGTGTTTTAAATAATTTACTATTTGCATAATAGTAATTATGTAATTTATGATTTAATTCATATTTTGTATGAAAAATACACTAGTTAACTCAATACTAATTCATGAATTCATGAATTAATGTATTCAATTCGTGATTAATGTTTTGCACGAAAACGTGTTGTTCGTGATTAATATTTTGTTCAACTCAAAATTGTATTTTCATATGAAAAATACACTAATCAACTTAGTATAATTTGTTGAAATATGCAATTCAACTTGTTTTAAATTTATGACAACAAATCAAATCATAATCTCTCCAGTAATCACCAGGGATTACCGAGTAGGTAACCCATCATCAGCTGAAGAATTTTAGATAAGTTTATTTTGGTGCGATAAAATTGGGCGCCGTACACATATCTTATCTTGGTGTAATCACAGGAAAAATACCGAGCTTACTATTTACATTTTGATATAATTATAGTACACCTGATGTAACTAGTGAATATTCAGGGAGATTTTATACCAACTGTTACATTTTTCTGAAAATTAGGTTAGAAGTTGTATAACATACGTTTAGGAAATTAAGTGCATTATATGGCCATTCTCACACTTTCGTTACTCAGTGCTCGCTGTTGTCATATTTCGGCTTAGCATCAAAGATTAAAAAAAATATGCGTTATTAAGTATACCTCAAAAACTAAATTTGTTTCTAAAAAGGAACCATCAAAACCGGTTTGTTATTGGTCGAGTTATAACATAAGAAATATATAAAATTAACATTAAAACGATTAGTACGGATATAATTTAGTATTAAATTAATTCTTACAGCAATGATATAAAAAAGATTAAATTTCACTTAAATATTTTAATTTGACTAAATAAATAGGGTTGGCATACTGAGGTACGATAAAGTCATGGTAATGTTATAAACAGTAGTGTAACTCGCCTCTGTATCAAAGCCGATCGGTGCGTCAGCGATAGGGCTATCTGCCGTCAGTTTTATAACTACATCTGCTTGAAAATATTTCTAATTTTGTCATCGCATTTTTTTTAACAAATAAAAATCGTACAACGAGTAGTAAGTGTTCAATAAAAATGCATATGTTGGTTTTGATTACCCAATTTCATAAAACTGAATCCTTAACCTCTCAAACTCAAAAACAGCGCATATCGTTCATTGTTCTTTGCAATATGAAGCTGATACTTGGACTTATTCAATCAAAATGACATTCACAAATCTTAAATGTATGCCGAGTACATACCGAACTCGAGATGAGTAGGTATAAACGCGTTGTCGCCCGTTTGCAGATAGAATACTGTATATTACATTACCGTGGTAGAGTATAAATGTGCAATATAAATAATGAAAAAATAACATTCATGTTCATGCAATAAAATACTTAAAAAAAGCATCTTCACGCACATATCCCCGAAGGGGTAGGCAGAGTCACCACCAGGGCACCCTCGACTAGCCGAAGACACTAAGTCCCACAATGAGATAGGTGGCAAGCCTATCGCCAACCGAGCACATTTCCAATCCCGAGCAACATTTTTTTATTAGAAAATTGGAAAACCCCAATTTTCGTTTTTGTTTCCCGACCCGGGATTCGAACCCGGGACCACATGCACTCAAGTCCAACAACTGAACCGCTAGACCACAGAGGCGATAAAATACTTATTTTTTCTTATTTCCTTATAATGTCTGCTCTGTGGTCTGTTAGTGTTGCTCTTGAGATCCCGGATTCGATCCCCGGATCTGGCAACATAAAGAAAATGTGCTTTATCAATTTTCTAATAAAAATAACGTTGCCCGGGAATAAGTACCTATTACACCTATCACACTGTGGGACTTCTCTTTGGCCAGTCGTAGGTGCCCTGCTACCTGCCTGCCTGCTTCTTCAGAGATACGGGTGTACAGATAACCTTTATAATGGGTGTTTGAGGATATTTTACACCTACCATATGTAATTAGCACAAGACTATTAAAATGATATAATGCACGAAAACCTGTAAAATCTACGAGTGCGTCGAAACTCTCGTGACATTCCGTTTATCGTAATGTGGGTCAGAATACATATGGAGCTAAAGGATGTGTAAATATAATAGGCAATGTATGCGTATCATATTATAAGTTACGTCATAAATGAAGTACGATTGCGTCATTTGGTTCTTATTGCCCCGTGTTGGTCCGGGCTCCTTTGCAGAATAGACCATCTACCTTCCTGTCAGGCAGCTCGTAAAAGGCGAGCATAGGCTTACCGTCTCTAACATCATGACACCTGAGTAGGTGGTAGAGTTTCGCAGCGACTCACCCGATTTGGTACCACCACCTTACCTATTCCTGCCGCCATAATGTCATGACATGTTCCGGTTTGGAGGCCAAGGTAGCCAGTAAACTTACTTTTGCTTGAGGCCTAACATCCCGGCTTCAGGTTGGCAACGCACCATTACCATCTTTGGTGTCTCTAGGCGGCGTGAATTTCTTACCATCAGGAAATCCGTCTGCTAGTTTCAAATATCATCATAAAACATTTACAAAGACTAGGTTTTAATATATATTGGAAATCATTAACCGATAGTCTTATAATGACTAACTAATAAATTCCATCATTTTATTCAACTCTATCTTTTTATATATTAACGTCACTTGCCATTGTCATTTGGGTTTTTAGATATCGAGCGTAGATTTAATGGTCATTACCGATACGACCACGGGGCACTGGTGGTAGAGTCCTATGTAGCACTTGCTGGATGTCTACCCTGTACACTGTACAGGAACTGCCGCTTTACCAGTTCCTTCCGCCGTAGCCAGTAGACTTAGATAATGTGCCTAATATCAGGACAACCATCAACCTGTAACTTCAATGGTGTCTACCTAATGTCCATTGGCCACGGATGCTCCTAACCAACAGAAAAAGCGTGTGTTTGTTCGCTGACCTTTAACATTAAAAAACCCAAGCGTCTTACGAGATACCTGGCAAAAAGACAAAGAAGAAAATTCTACACTGCGGACCCTGACCAACACGGGGCAAAATATAAACGAAAAAAAAGATAGTCATGTTTCTGTTTCTTATTCACATCTTTTTTAATAAGGAAAGATGTGCAGCAAAAGTTAGTGATACTTGAAATTGGTTTTATAAGTGTCTATTGTATGGCAGTTTGAAGAGCGTCCTTGGCGACACTAATGTGACCGTCACGAGAGATGTTCTGATGGAAATCACAAATAATGCTGTTAGGTTTTGCATTACACAATCATAATATTACATGTTTTATTTAGTTAGTGGTTTTACAACCTGCTATTGTCTACTTCTTCACCCGATAGACCTATTTCTATTCTTACTGGAATGTGAAAATCGCCGTATCGCTTAATCGCCTCTGTGGCCTAGCGGTCCGGGTGTTGGACGTGACTGCATGAGGTCCTGGGTTCGAATCCCGGGTCGGTCAACAAAAAGAAAAGTGGGGTTTTCCACTTTTCTAATAAATAAAAATGTTGGTCGGGATTGGAAATGTGCCCGGTTGGCGATAGGCTTGCCACCCAACACAATGGGACTTAGTATCTTCGGCTAGTCGTGGGTGCTTTGGTTGTACCTCTTTCTCTTCGGGGATATGGGCGTGTAGATACGGATGTCTTTTCACAAATTACGTAACGTAAGTTTTCAAACTCCCCCCCC
>NJDC01000113.1:220519-231811 GCA_002245475.1 Calephelis virginiensis
TAATTATTAACACGTGACATTCAGATATAACAATAAATTAACTGTTAAATAGCGCAAAAATGAAGGTTTGAATACGTCACTGCTTTTTTCCCCCCTAGTCAACTAAATTTTTTTTTTACTTGCTTCTTCTTCTTCTTCAAACATTATTACGCATTTGAAAAGTATGTTACGCGCTAACGATTACGATTTTTTATTCATCTACCGCCTTTTGTTATTTTATCACTTCAAGGCCCCCCACCTACATTCGGAATTTCGAACGTATCGAATCCATACTATTTAATAGGCATGAACACACGATGAAAAATTTTCCTGACGAAATTTCTCCGTTTCAAGATTCTGCAAGCGGGCTAGTGCGTTCGGAATCGCGTAACGAAAAGAAAAACCATTCCGAACGCAACCCTTTCATAGATTTTATACGAGTCATAACAAACGTTAGTACGCAGCCGAACGTACAGAAGCGTAATTTAGTCAATTTAACCATGTTTTTTTGTTATATCTGTCGATATTTTAAATTAAAGATTAGCCACAATTTTAGCAACCTTTATTATATAGATATTATCAGTAACATACATAGTTCAATATACCTATGTTTGATATTATAAGTTATAAGTGTATAAAAATTTATGTTATTGTAGTAGTAGTAGTAGTATCTTCACGCCCATATCCCCGAAGAGGTAGGCAGAGGTACAACCAAGGCACCCACGACTAGCCGAAGATACTAAGTCCCACAATGTCATAGGTGGCAAGCCTATCGCCAACCGGGCACGTTTCCAATCCCGACCAACATTTTTTTTATTAGAAAATTGGAAAAATCCAATTTTCTTTTTGTTGGCCGACCCGGGATTCGAACCCGGGACCTCATGCAGTCAAGTCCAACACCCGGACCGCTAGACCACAGAGGCATGTTATTGTGTAACTAATTATTATTATTTGCCATTTCTGAGTGACCCAGCAATATCAATTTTTTCCTTACATGTGTATGTACCTACTCAAAGACTAGCACCGTTCAACGGAGCTTTGTATTCGGAATTGAAAAGACGTAATGTATTTGAAAGTTTTGTATCAAAGTCTTGAAACGGGATTCCGTAAAGGAATTTCGAATGTATGTGATGGGCCTTATTTGAAATTTTATCTTCGGAATTATAAAATATGACCATTTTAAACTTACTCACTCAAGTGTTTAAATGTCCCCTAGGCAGATGAATTCCTTGAAGACATCTTATCATTGGACAGTGGTGCTGGGCCATTATCATCATCAGAACCACCGTCCACCGCCAGCTCGGTGGCTGGTGACTGTGCCCTACTATCTGATGCCGATATGCATGCGCTAGCGAAAGACAGACAGAAGAAAGACAATCATAACATGAGTAAGTATCGCTGCTACTATATACATTTATACATTTACATCGCAATCACTGTTTTCTCACACTATTAAAACACTTACACTGTTTATCTTATTTCAATGTCACTTTCGTATGATTTACGTTACACTTATTAATTGTAATTGTTACTCTCACAATTTGTGCTATTGAAATTCGTACATAAGCAATCACATCGTAATCGCTGTTACACTTAGTTACATCATAATCATCGTTACTTGTGAATCATTAGTAACGATAATAATATTAATAACATACATATTTACATTACATACAATAGATGATCATATAATTTGTGTGTAAATATATCATATTTTCACACATCTTAGTAACACGTACCTAGTCATTGTTAAATTATATCAACGATAGCTGTTATTTTTTAATCATTTAAAATCCCAATCACATTGTCATGCTCCTACTACCAACACAATAACTTTTCTATAATCTGTTAATAACTTAAACAATCACGCTAATAAGTCTACAGTTTAAAATGTAATCACAATTAAATAATGTACTATTTTACAACTAAATCACACTCTATCACGATTCTTGACATCAAATGAACACAACAATCACATTTACATCATCAAAGCCGCCGTCCATTGCCAGCTCTGTTGCAGGAGACTGTGCCTTAATTTCTGATGCGGACATGCACGCGCTCGCCAAGGACCGACAGAAGAAGGACAATCATAACATAAGTGAGTCACGTCATTTTACCGAAAGATTACCAAAATTACAACACACTACTGTTTTTATTGTTATAATGATTATTAAACTTTACAAAAATAATATGCAAATCACACTTTTTCGTTACATCATAATCATAATATGTCAAACATCACAGACCGCAAAACTAAGGGCCTGTAGCACTGTCCTAGGTTTTTAGTAATAAATGAAATACAGTCGCGTGCAAGTAAATCGACTCAAGCCTCAAGTGCGCATAAAAAGTGATATAACTTAAAAATGCCTTATTATACCTCTATATAATGTTTTACATAATTAAAGCTTAGTAATTGAACTTTAAAATGGTGTAAGTTGCATGAAAATCGATTCAGTAGTTTAGTAAAAAAGGTTAATGCCAATGATAATGTAAAAAATGTTGAAAATTCATACAATTTCACAGTATGGGGTTATTGTGTTTAAATGAAACAAAATGTGCGTAAGATAAAAAATTTATTCGTGTCAATATTTGGTATTTCCTCCTCTAGCTCTGATCACTGCTCGCATGCGATTCTTCATCGACCTTATCAACTTTTTAATGGATGATTGTGGTATTCGACCCCACTCTTCTACCAACGCAGTCTTGAGCTCATTGATGTTTGTCGGAGCTGGATTCCTCGCTCTAACTTTCCTTTTGAGCTCGTCCCATATGTGCTCAATGGGATTTAAATCGGGGCTGAGCGGTGGCCAATGCATAGTGTGAATTCCAACTTCGTTCAGGAAATCACGTGTGGCCCGAGCAGTGTGACATCGGGCATTGTCATGCATCAAGATGAAATTTTCTCCAATAAAGCCTTGATAAGGGATAACTTGATCCAGTAGAACATTTTCAATGTAACGATCACTGGTCAGACCTCCTCCCCGGCCTCCCCCAGGAACGAAAACAAGCTCCGTTTTGCCTTCTAAGGAAATTCCGGCCCACATCATGCAAGATCCGCCACCATATGCAACGGTTTCCACAAAGCAGCACTGTGAAAACCGTTCACCGGGACGACGGTATACCCGACCTCTCCTGTCGCTGCCATGGGGACACATCCTCGTCTCATCTGTGAACAGGACTAACTGCCATTGCTCCAATCCAAATGCTCTCGAGCAAAGTGAAGCCGTGCTTGACGATGAGCTGTGGTCAACTTCGGGCCTGTAGCGGGTCTTTTCGGAGTAAGGTTAGCTTCTTTCAACCATCTTCTAACTGTCCACTGACTGACAGTCACCCCGCGAACTTGACGTAGCTCCTGCTGCACATCTACGCCGGTAAGGTGTCGATTTCGGAGAGAGGTCGAGACCAAAAACCGGTCGTCACGCTCCGTGGTGCACCGGCGTCGGCTGTTATTAGGCCTCCGAGTGAAGGCACCAGTCTCTTGAAACCTTCTGTATACTCTCGAGACAGCGGACTGACTCATATTTAAACGACATTTTCTTCAAATGACGGATTTAATTTGCAGAGATGTGTTCAGGTCAACGTCTAATGAGCGACTGATAAGAAAAAATGATTACAGAGGGTTTTTATAGGGGGTTGTGTCGCGCAAGTTGTGTATAGAGCGCCGAGCAGTTTACGGGAGGTTGCGTTCAGTTGCATTTTAAGTACAAGTGTTTATTTAAATTACTGATATTATGCTACCATTTGAAAGCCTAATTACTAGGCTTTAATTATGTAAAACATTATATAGAGGTAAAATAAGTAATTTTTTAGTTATATCATTTTTTATGCGCATTTGAGACTTGAGTCGATTTACTTGCACGCGACTGTAGTTTAAATTTTGAGTTGGTTAATACAGATTGATTTAATCAGATATTTAATCAGATAGAAGTTTAAGAATTTTAACAAAGGGACGTGCGGTCCTTTCGGCCATTAAAAAGCGGTCAATTAAATTTAACCTATGAACGTCCGAATTGTGCTAAACTTAATCACATTTAATACCTACTACTAGCCTTAAACAAATAGCCTTTTTTCGAATTGTTTTGTCCAAAAAAATCTATCAAGAAATATTAGGAAAACATTTCATGTGTTATCTTAAAATGAGCATCTTTAAAGACTTTGTTCAGTCTAACAAAAGAATAATATGAGAAATAAAAAAAAACCTGGATTTAACATATTATCTTTATAAAAATACTTTTATATCGTTTTTTATTGCGACAAAAAATTAATGCTTTGAAAAAGCTTTGGTGGTTGTGCATTTACTATGCTTGTGAAAATGTACAGTCGGATGATATTTTTAAGACTTTTTAATTTTTTTTAGTTGAACGTCGACGCAGATTTAACATAAATGACAGAATAAAAGAACTTGGAACATTACTGCCCAAAACCAACGACCCCTTTTACGAAGTAATCAGAGATGTAAGGCCAAATAAAGGAACAATACTCAAGAGCAGTGTTGATTACATCAAGTGTTTAAGGGACGAAGTGAATAGGCTCAAACAAAGTGAACAGAGGAGAAAGCAAATTGAATTACATAATAGGAAATTAATGTTACGAATACAGGTGGGTTTTGACAATTTGCTTCTTATGTAGGTACAGTAAGCAAACAACATCTGACCCCGTACAATACCTTCAAAGATCTATAAGGAAGACAGATATTTCGTTTGCTCACTGAAAATATGTTTTCAAATGTGACGAGTAGCATTATTTGTGAGGTTTGGAGTTTTTCCTGATATTGTAAAAATTAGAAATTTGTGTTGCCTATAGATATGCTTGAGGCTAAAATTTTAACGTCGTACGTAGGAGTTACCTACTAACATATCCTTTATACCAACACATCGGAGGGCCTTGATCATATGAAATAGACAAAGCGAACAATTTACTTTTTTTATTTTCATTCAGTTTCATTGAATTATAGTACCTTAACCTGCCGCTGTATCGCAGACTCTTGAAGAGGTATCCAGAGGCACAACTAGCCGATACCTCCATATGATAGGTGGAAAGTTTATCGCCAACCAGGCACATATCCAATCCCGGGCAACGATATATTTATTAGAAACTTATATTTCTAACTTATTTTTGTTGCCTGACCCTGGGATCTAAAACGGGAGAAGTAAAGTTCGACGCTGGATCGATAGACCGCAGAGGCGATAAATAATCATTTAACTAAATTGTAAAAAATATTAAAAAAAAATGTTTTTTCCATTAATTTTGTACATTAGCTCATAAAGATCGGTGCCTCTTTTCACTGGCATCACTAAAATTAAATAAAAATATTTATTAGTTTTAATTAAGATGATGAACTAAAATATTATCTTGTGAATGTCTGTAATCAAAGTGCAGAATTTACTAACACTAATGACGATCTTATTTTATTATATTACTAGCTGACCCGGCAGACGTTGTTCTGCTATATTTTTAATGTGATTTAAGTAAAAAAAAATAGGGGTGAATCACCCTTATTATTTAGGGGTGTGAAAAATAGATGTTAGCCGATTCTCAGACCTACCCAATATGCTTACCAAATTTCAGAGGAATCGGTCAAGCCGTTTCGGAGAAGTATGCAGACTAACATTGTGACACGAGAATTTTATATATAAGATTCTGAAATGAGATATGTTTTATGTACTAGGAGCTGGAGCGTCTAGCTCGACTGCACGGTCTTCCACTTGATGACGCGAGTTCGGAACCGCGTGAAGATGGTGACCATTCCACCACAAATACTCCCAGTGCCAGTGCCAGTGCCAATGCCAGCACTAACAATACACCTAATAACACGCCACTGCTGCCGGTGAGTTTTTCTGTGCTATCGGGACAAAAGTCTAGTTTTAACATACAGTTGAAAGCGAGATCGGAGTAATGGACCATGGCAACGACCTCACTTACTCAATGTACTCTCAGAAGTAAGGCAACCCTTTTCATATAAGCTTCACATTTTATTTTTGTACTTTTAGAGCCATACTAACGCCAATGCGAAAATATCCAACAATACTTCTTTGGCCCCTGGTGCATTGAAATAGAGTTGTTGCTAGGACATCACATTGGATTTTTAAACTACAATTGCAATATGAAGCGACTGATGTTATTGCACATTTAATGGGTATGAAGATATGAAGATATTAACTTTTGAACCCACAAAAAACCATTCAGTATCGCTAAAGATACTTTCAGACGGTGCGACCTAGCAATAATTGCTATAAACGCAAGGCTACAAGTTCGAGCAAATCCTACATCGCGATACCACATTTTTTTCGTCTGCTATGAACGCTTTTCAGTTGGACATCGATCCTCAGACAGCACGTATTGTCATTTTGGAAGATGATCCACTTTCCACACTGTATGGGACAATTTCCGACAAATCTTCCAACTCCATTAACCATATGGTTCTACCTGCAGGAGGTGGTGCTACCGAAGTCAGAGCCAGCGCCGATGGAGCTGAGCGAAGCGCCGCCCGACCTGCTGCGGCACACGCCCGCTGAACCTCTCTCCGCACTAGATGCACTCGGTGAGTACATCCGAATCTGATTAGTAGTGCTTAGTTTATACTTATTATTACTGTCGCTCGTTACAAAATTACTTGTGTCAAATGAAGACCATAATAAATTGAATTTAAATAATTAAATAAATAAATAAATATCCCTTTAACAAATTACACGTATTGATATAATACGTATTTTTCTTGGTATATATGTATTGTTTATGTATTTGATTATGCTACTTAAAATTATGTACAAATGTGTTTGCAAATGTAAAGTTATTGTTTTTTTTTCTCTTTGCACCCCATTTAATTATTTTTTCTAATAAAGTTAGGTTGACTGGTAGAGAATGCCATGTAGCATTAAGTCCACCTTTGTACAATATAGTGCATTAATTTTAAATAAATAAATATAACCCCAATATTAGTAATTTACATTTTTGTGCTGTGGGCGTTAGACAACGATACTAATACATATAGTATCTTCACGCCCATATCCCCGAAGAGGTAGGCAGAGGTACAACCAAGGCACCCACGACTAGCCGAAGACACTAAGTCCCACAATGTGATAGGTGGCAAGCCTATCGCCAACCGGGCACATTTCCAATCCCGACCAACATTTTTATTAGAAAATTGGAAAAATCCAATTTTCTTTTTGTTGGTCGACCCGGGATTCGAACCCGGGACCTCATGCAGTCAAGTCCAACACCCGGACCGCTAGACACACACATATAAATATTTAAATTGATACTGGAGTAAACTGAATAAACACCCAGACCCGGAAATGCTAACACGTTCATCACACAAATATCTGTCGGTAATGTTAAGTATGTACGCTAATCAATGAGGCGGTCAAACATAAAAATTAAAAATTTTCAACAACCCCCGACAAAACCTACAAGGAATGTAGCTGAAAATCATCTCAATCATGTCAGCTTTACGAAAATCCCTATCAAAATCGTCTATCAATTCAAAAGTTATGATGGCATGTACAGGGACACACGCACGCATGCACACACGCACGCTGAATGCGCACACGCGCACACACATTAACACTTCTTTTTTATTCAAACCTTCGACCATGAGGTTTTGGTGTTTATTAATATAAATGAATTGCTTGTTTCCAGATGGTCTTAAACTGGGTTCATGTTCCCCGCTAAGTCGAGAAGAAGGTCTCTCCCTGGGCTGTCTGGAACCAGATCTTTGCCTAGAACCAGTCACTGATCACCTCTTTAGTCATAAGGATATTAAGGTATATATTTTTATATTATATCGCCTCTGTGGTCTAGCGGTCCGGGTGTTGGACTTGACTGCATGAGGTCCCGGGTTCGAATTCCGGGTCGGCAAACAAAAAGAAAATTGGATTTTTCCAATTTTCTAATAAAAAAAAATTTGGGCGGGATTGAAATTGTGCCCGGTTGGCGATAGGCTTGCCACCTATCATATTGTGGGACTTAGTATCTTCGGCTAGTCGTGGGTGTCTTGGTTGTACCTCTGTCTACCTCTTCGGGGATATGGGCGTGAAAATACTTACATACAAAAAGAAGATGAATTTCTGATGATCTGATGAATACTATATGTCCGTCGCTTTCCTGTCTAGGGAGTCTTAGGCCCAGTATGCAATTCTCCCTGTTACCCTCGCTATCGTCATCATCTCACACCATATCAGATTTAGAATATGATCTAGCCAAACACTGCCGTTACAGCGGCAGAACAGTTACTGTACACAGTGTTACTGTACCATATTGTATTGTTGCTAATATTGATAAACCATGTATTCTATGCTCGCATTTTTCGAATTGCCATACAGGAATTCAGATTCTATTCTACGCAGGAGACCCGGACTAACACGGCAAATTATAAATTGACTATTTTACAAAACGTCGTAGATTGAGGATGTATTCTGTTCGCAGCTTCGATTATCGCCAACGCCGGGTCTATTAGGTGGCGATGAAAATGATGCTGTACTCAATTTAGCTCAAATAGAAGACCTCATGGATGATGACTCACATAATCCTGTTACTCAAGGTTGGTAAAAACTAAAGTCATAATTCATTATCAATATACACATCTATCTTTACGCCAAAGTTGTTAGAGAGTTTTCAGTATTACTATCCTTACCTGTTATAGAATTTCATTGTTAATATTTGCATAGAACACTTTAAAATATAAATAGGTAACTCTCAAATTTAATAAGCGATCGGGAGATTTAAGGTGTTATAGAATCTTGCCTGAATTGAATCTTGCCGAAATTGACGCCGAAAGCGCCTGTCACGCGTTAATGACATAATCTAGTTATTTACGTTTCTGGATGACTCAAATGCTGTTGCTATTCTGACTGAAGAATGTTAAGTCTATATATAGTTCTTTATAATTTACCTATACTTTTAGACCAGATATGACGGTACGAATAGATAAGGAAATGGTAAAAATCAAACAGGTTTCTTCCATAACTACCACGTAGTCATGGTCACGGTACCACCGGCAAATTTACCTATGCTTGCGCTGCTTGATAAAATTCAACCAATAAGTATAGGGAATTAAAAGTGAAACAACATGTTTACGCAGCAATAATTTATGGTACAACTTCCAGGAGACCCAATGCTGTGCTCGTCACCGACGTCTCTAGGTCTTGGCATGGGCCGTTGCGGAGCCATGTTACACATAGACCTGGCTTCACAACCATCGAGTAAGTATACTTCACGCATATAACATAAAAGTCGATTTTGTTATTATAGTGATCGAGATTCAAAATAAAATTGTAACAAATTATAAGAGTATTTGTAACATTATTATCAGACATTGAATTGAATATTTGACACAATAATTAGGTTATATCGCCTCTGTGGTCTAGCGGTCCGGGTGTTGGACTTGACTGCATGAGGTCCCGGGTTCGAATCCAGGGTCGGCCAACAAAAGAAAATTTGATTTTTCCTATTTTCTAATAAAAAAATGTTGGTCGGGATTGGAAATGTGCTCGGTTGGCGATAGGCTTGCCACCTATCACATTGTGGGACTTAGTGTCTTCCGCTAGTCGTTGGTGCCTTGGTTGTACCCCTGCCTACCCTTTCGGGGATATGGGCGTGAAGATACTTTTATTCAACATTGTCCAACAATTTACTTAGCTTTTAACAGCATGTAAAAAAGAATTTTCGCAATACAATTAATAGGTGTTTTAGACGGTTGTGAATACAGACAGTAAACATTAGTTTGCATCTGTCGGAACCAAAGATTTAATCGAAGTTTTTAATAAATAGATGAAAAAAAAGTTTTCTCCAAAGTTACCTTTGTTGGAAGATATGAGATTATATACAACCGTCTAGAACGACTTTAAAAATACTGTTATGGTATTTAAGGGGGCTTATTAACAATCGATACTTTAAATTTGAAAGCTTTCGAAATTGAAATAACGGGTTGGACAAATGTGAATAAAGAATAAAACCTCTGAGCAGCGTGTGTTGTGTGTCAGGTTCGTCCCTGATGTCGG
Source organism: Calephelis virginiensis (assembly GCA_002245475.1). NCBI lineage: Eukaryota > Metazoa > Arthropoda > Insecta > Lepidoptera > Riodinidae > Calephelis > Calephelis virginiensis. The sequence goes on from NJDC01000113.1 coordinate 230,497, forward strand.
AGGCGCTGTCGCTGGGGCTGGGGCTGGGTGCTTTGGGCGAGCCGCTAGTGCTGGGCGCACATCACGCGCCGCACTCGCCGCACGCACACCGCCGACACTGCTTCGACATGGACCTCGGCGCCTGACACCACTCTAGGCCACATATCCAAGTGGATCTCCACAGGACCACACGATTCCACTTTCCACCGGCTAAACAAGTACCTCGGAACAGGATTGGATTTCTAGCTCTGCTTAGAGATAAGAACATAAATTAGGCAGATTTTGACCCCTAAATTTGATAATTTCACTGGACCAAATCACATGGCACCAACTTGAAAACTAATAACTGGATTGAATACGCGTCGCCAACGCTACTTAAATATGATCCTGGATGCTTGACGTATCCATATTTTCTACCAAAATTTAGTTAATTTAATACGTGATAAAATCCTGGCACTATTTGTGCCTATACGATCATGTTGTGCATCACCTAATTTGAGCCTCTATAGCTAGTTAGATAATTCTTAGCTGTGGATACACTTTCTATCAGGTGGCTTGTGTTAGTTTCTACCGTAATATCCATTATACGGAAATAATAACATCCTGTTTCTAAATTGACCGAATCAATGTGGGGTCGAATTACTTAATTAATATTTTTAAAGGACTTTAATTGCTTTTTACTTCCATAAATTACTATACAATAGCAGCTAATCTGCTGGAAATTCTTAATCGAATTCCAATAGAAAAAAACCTAAAGCATTTTTTTAGGATTATTGGCTGACCAGATCTACTAATGCGATGAAGAATTGAAAAGAAAACTCACTTTTTAATTTTTATATCCGCAAGTGTCACTGCGCTAGTAAAACGTTCACACAGCATAAGTCTGACACATAATAACTAACGCTGCATCTCTGACACTTCTGACGCTTGCTTCGAAAGTCTACCTTTACATCTTCCACCTCCCAGGCGCCCAGAATTATACTTAGCTTAAGTATAAAAACTATAACGGGTTATTTGTGAAACTCGAATTTATGTCTTCCTATTTAGATAATATATGTGATAAATAAAGTTACCAACGTAAACATAATGTTTCTTGTGTAACCAAAGGCTTTAATGTGTGAGCCATGTTGTAAGGGTGTATTCTGTTATTACTGAAAGAGGGTTATTACTTAGGGGGGGTTTGGGCTTAAGCGGATAAGTCTGGATATAGATGTGTCATAATTTAGTATACAGATATATCCAGACATATTTATCCTTCTTGGTCTACCCTTGTCAGAAATGTTAGTGACTCAATTTTATTATAAATTGACCGGAATAGTACAATTTCAGATTTATA
>NJDC01000113.1:231974-251104 GCA_002245475.1 Calephelis virginiensis
GGATTCGAACCCCGGACCTCATGCAGTCAAGTCCAACACCTTAATAACTATTAATATTTAATACTGAAAAAGAACTGTAGGCTAAAATTTACTCTAAATAACAATTGATCAAGTAATTTTTTTGTGATTGTGTTTTTATTAAACCAGTAATTACGATAATTGTAAATGATAACGTCAGTTGGACACTATCTGTATTCGATTAATTATCATTATAATGCAATTTTATTAGCTATTGACGATAGAAATTACGGACATACAACATACATAATTTTTTAAACATTTCTTAAAAATTGAGATTGAAACCCTAATGGTTTTGTGAAGTTGTTTTTTTAATTTGATACAAAGTGTAAATTAGCATTTTAATGAATTGTTTATTTCACTCACAAAAATATTTAAAGTTGTGATAAAACATCAACATACATCGCTACCTATTAATTAAATATGAGTATTATTTATTGACATTTAAAACTATATTTAGAAAGCTGGTTAATAACTATTTTAAAACGTTAACGAAAATGTTCTTTTGTTGATTTAAGTTACTAAATCATATTTTCTCATAATACACTTAAAATCCATTATAAACGTTTAGAAAAATGAGATTAATTAGGACATAATTACCTGTCTCATTCATAAACTGGCAAACATCGAAACCAGAGACGGCCAAATTTGGATCTATTCTGTTTCTAGAGATTGGTTGGATACATGCAACCCTCCCTTTAGATACATGTAACCCTCCCATGGTAATTTTCTTAAAAAAAACTAAATTTTGTAATAGTTTTTTTGATACAAATATTAATTTGTATAATAATCGAACAATTAATTATTAAGTAATTTAATAATGCGTCATAGTACGCCATGTTGCAATAATTTGTATTATTTAATATTGTTCTTTGTTATTATTAGAGTGTATATGAGTTGTGTATGTGTGTTTCGTTCATATTTATAATCATTACACACAAGTAATCTTTGTTATCCTTGATTATGCCATTACTTGAAAACAACGCTACCAATTTTTCTTTTTTTAAAAGTTTTGTTACATTTTGTAAAGGTTGTTACATATTGAAAATTTTTGAAAGTTGTTGGGAAATTTAGGAAGTTTGAAAAAAGTACTGACTATTAAAACATGCGTGAAGCGTTTAATATTTCGCGCGCCAAGAAAAATCTTTTCTATAACTGCCTACTAAAATGTAATGTAATAACTATATTTGTAATGTTATTAAACATATAGTTATAGGACTATTATACAATTTTAATAGGAATGTATCAACGAACGAAATACAATTGCGAATGAAATATTGTGAGATTATGATGAATATTGTTGAAGTACAAATTGGAATACAAAATATCTGATTATATTAGTGTTTCATTCATCTGCCTTAGACCAAAGTCGCTAGTCTTTTGCGCCTTACAGTGCTATAGAATATCTATAATTGCGTGGATGTTCGCTGGTTCAAATTTGGCCTTCATGATGACGATTTCGTCATTTTATTTAAAACTAGCTGCTACCTGTGGCTTCGCCCGCGTTTTCACAGAAACCCGGTGTGCGATCGGGATCAAAAATAGCCTATATGTTAATCCAGGTCACAATCTATCTGTCTTCCAAATTTCAGACAAATCCGTTCAGCCATTCGAGCGTGAAAGAGTAACAAACATCCATACATCCATACTTACAAACTTTCGCATTTATAATATTAATAGGATATCGCGCACCAGTTAAACAATAAGTCGAATTATTTCAGTCAAATAAATCGAAACTTACAGACAACTTAACGCCCAACTGCCAATAGTGTAATGCTATCCTTGAGAATGGTATTTGAGCCAAATCAGATATCGCATCCTGATTCAACACATATATTCTCCCGTATTGTTCCGAGTTAGGGTTCCCTGTGTAGAATAGACATTATGCTATCGACTTCACTGCCAGGCAACTCGTAAAAAGCGAATATAAGTTGAATAACTAAATAAAAATCCCTGGACAAGTTACACAAATTGAATCTAACCCTAAAGTAAGCAATTTATACGCTTGTGTTATGGTTGTTAATCAACGATTCTAATACATAGAAATACTAAAATAGACACCAGAATAAATATAAGTATTTATTGATGAGACCCCTGCACCAGTGCAGCAACTTCCCCTTGTAGGGATCCACCTTACCTATTCCCACCGGCATAATAAGTCATTATTTTACCTGAGAGGTTAGCGCCCAAGCACACGGGTCTCCTGATAGAGACTATTGTGGCCTACAGATACCATAAATATTACAGGTGTATCGCTGTTCTGCAGCCGGGACATGAGCCAATTGTGCAGTATACCGGCTACTTTACCATTCGGATCGGATTATGACAAGACTCATTATGGAGGCAGGATATTTTGGTGAAGCGGTAAATCCACACCCGGGCAAGTTATTGCACAACACTATAATATCAAAGACTTTCAGTTAGTTGGGTAGAGAAGCCTATAGTCCTGTACAATAGACCGCAGGATTTCGCCTGTAACTTCTATGGTGTCTATATGCTACGGTTGTCTATTTCCATCAAGAGAGCTGTGTTTATCCGCTTATCTTAGGCTTAAAAATCATTGTGAAAATTGTATTTTTTTCCCTCGTCTTAATAAGTTTGCTAGCGTCAATAAATTTGTATATTCGTGCACTATCACTTGCACATTCCTAGCTCAAATATTAGGTAACACTTAACTAGGATTAAATCTAACTTCTTACCAATTCTTATTTACTTACGGCCAAAATTAATAACCTGTCAAAAATAAGTGATAGGGTGCTTAGATCAGTTACCAGGCAACCACTGTTATTTTTAAATGATTAACAAAAATAACTTAGCAACAAAGCTTTAGAAGGCTTATCTTTATTTGTGTGTCATAGTCCCTACATTCCTCTACATTACCTACTAATACTCCAGTATTAGCCGTCATAGTATCTTGTGCTAGAGGCATAACATCCTAGACTGAAATTGGTAAAGCATCAATACCACTTTTGCTGTCTAACAGCCAATGTTAATAATGTATCTCTAAAGATGGATTTCAAGCAATCTAGATAGTTGCGTATCCGCCGGCCTATCCTATACCTAATTGCCATATTTATCCTGTCCACAGATATGTTATTGGCAAGCGATAACATAAAATGGATCAAAATATCAATCTTGGACGGCAAGTTTTGGATTATGATTGATTATTAATATTAGCCTTAAAGCGACACTTGTCCAAGTGCGGATCCAAGGGAGGTCATGGGAGTCATAACTCCCCCTGGGCAAAGCTCTAGGAATGTCGAATAGTATATTGCACCTAGAATAATTTCGCGATTTTTTTTACATCTCATTCAAACAGATTTTCAAACATCAAAATGGACTAATCAGTACGTAATAAGTATCTAACTTGAACAGTTAACATTGTTGTAAGTGATAATAAAAATCAATTATTTAAAACACAGTTTTAGGATTTTTTGTTGTAAAAAACAGCAATACTCTAATTTATTGTTTTTCTAATGTATGTCTTTTGTATTACACCTAGTCAAAACTATAGTACGTATGTGGGTACCTACCTAAACAAGTAAATATTTTTGAAAAAAAACTATTCAGTGTAAAAAGATGGTAACCATTCTAGTAGTATTATAAATTCAAAAGTCTGTATCTCTGTTACTTTTTCACAGCAAAACTGTTGGAGCAATTTCTATGAAATTTTGCATGCAAAAAGATAACAACCCGAATTCAAACATGAGCTGCTTTTTTGCAAAAAAGTTATCCGCAGAGTCACTAAAATAGGGCATGAAATTTCATTCAGACGTATCAAAAAAAATTGTTTTTGTTTTTAACTTAGAAACTACCTATTTAAAAACCAAGTCAATAAATCGCAGCTTAAAATGAAACAAATATATTATTTTCGAAATTTGTATAAAATATGGTATCAACCATAAGCACTAATGGGGTTTTGTTGAGAAGATATTGCTTCTCAAATTTCAAAAATATACAGAACTAGACAACCCGACGAACTTTGTATCGCTTGACCTTGACAACCACTAACAGTTTGTATGGATAAAAGCATTATTTTTTCCACTTTCCTTGCTATTTTCTCGGTTTTCCTTTACATAAGTACCTTCATATAAAATTAGGTGAAAATCAGTAAATTTTATATATCAAATTTTATTTCTGATCTTGATCTGTATTTAAGAAAGTTTTGGCTTCTAAAAGCCTTTTTAAATATATTATGTAAAAAATTTGATAACGCAATAAAGAAATACAAAAATTATCTGTTTTGGAAATTGATTTTTTTTCTAAATGTATATAATTTTTCAAAGTATTTGAAAATTACATAACTTTAAAATTTTCTGATTTCCAAAACACCAAACTATATCGAATTACTTTGAACTTGTGTGAACTTTTTAACCCGGATTTTTACAAAGAACTCTTTCTTCTTTGCCATGTAAAAAATTAATCATTATTTGTGTGATAATTCGTGTATCACTATTTTATTACATGGTTGCTAATATCTATTTATTTTATTTGAGTCTGTATTATTCATATTAAAACCCACAACATAAAAAGTAACATCCTATTAATATTATAAATGCGAAAGTTTGTAAGTATGTATGTATGGATGTTTGTTACTCTTTCACGCTCGAATGGCTGAACGGATTTGTCTGAAATTTGGAAGACAGATAGATTGTGACCTGGATTAACATATAGGCTATTTTTAATCCCGATCGCACACCGGGTTTCTGTGAAAACGCGGGCGAAGCCGCAGGTAGCAGCTAGTTTATGATAAAACTAGTGTTTGGTTTGAGCCACTTACGATAAAGAGATCATAAATTTCCCTTTTTAAGATATCAAGACCAAAAATCCATAATACGTACGTACAGATCCTCTTAGATATTCCTCCCACATTCGTAGCGTGTATCAACGCTTGGATTCAAAATATTCAATGAGCAAATTTGACCATGCAAAAATCCTTATTAATTCAAAACGGTGCATAAAAACTAATCGTTAATTCAGTACGGCACACTCCTGCCTTGAATAATGGCCGTAGATTCAAATAAATGCATTTTTCCCCTAAAAATAAAGTTGCCAACGATTATTTTTATTCATTCCTTGTTGCACAATGGTGCGTTTCAAATTTCGAAATTTGCGTTTTTGCATAAAATGGTAGCGCGGGGCGGCGCGTGCGACGACATTAAAATATGGGTGACCATTCGTTTTGACAAACTTCGGAGTGACGAACATATTTTTATATAAACATAAAACTATTATTTAGATACTAATTATTGTCGCAATTAAATTATTCTTTTGAAATAATTTAAAATTTGGAATTCGAATAATACTACATTTTTTTCTAATAGTCACTCAAGGTGCGACTACGGAGTTTTAGTTTAGGTATGCTCGTATCTGTTTCGTCTTTTTATGCGATTGGAAGGCAAACAAGCAAAATTAATATCCTGGTGGTAATACAGATATGATAACACGCCGCGTAAGTTTGGGAATAAACATCTTTAAGATGACAATTTCAAAGATGTTATTTTCCAATCTTAGGCTCGGGTTTTCTGAAAGTAAATTTAAAAGCTGACCAATGCTAGAATACAAATCGGAATACTACAACGAAGAGCACACAAAGAAGGAAAAAATAAGGCGGTGGTATGCAAACATGCGAGTTATCTTAAACGTTATTATCTCAGTTTTGACATTAACTGTCTTATGAATAAATACAGATTAAAGTAAGAATAAAATTACATTGCTATTACAGTATGTATTACAGTGTAATAAAGACTTTACCATTTTGAACCTTGGAGTACTTTAGTCTATGTTTAATTAATAAGATGGTTAAAGATTAGTAAGCGTGGCGGGTGTTATATCAATATGAGATAGTTTGCAAACTCGTGGTCACCGTACTGACTATTGTAACTGGAGTACATTGTTGTAAGATTGATAAAAGCGATACAGTTTCCGAGTTTTTTCACAAATTTAAATGAAGTCCCCCACGAGTAATAATAATGCGCCATTTGCATGGACTCACTTTACGTCAAATGCATTTTATTTTACTATCCTTTGTCAATAGTGAAATATAATAAATAAATTGTTTTTGTGTGTTAACGACCAATTTTAGAAACTATCGTCATTATTTATTATAAAGCAAACTATAAGGTTGGTCTTCTGGCAGGAACATGAAAGTATAGTCCTCTAGTAGTCTGTGAATATAATGACGCTAGGACTGATTATTGACAATCATGAAGCTATATTAACTACTGGAGATTAAACTCCTTTCAAAGATCTGTAGAGTTACTCTTAAATCTCGATGTCATGCGAATTGGAAATTTGAATCGTGTATGTCATTTTAGGTACTTTTGAACACAGGACTAGTGGATTATTAACATTTAATTACAAACAATTCAACGAATGCGAAAAAATAATTTACTGTTATGAGTTTTTGTAATATTGGAAGGCAAACAAGCAGACGGATTTCCTGATGTTAATAATTCGCTAGTATTGAATTAAAGAGTACCTAAAATGTCAATCCGATAGCAATTTCCAATTTTGCGTGAATTGAGTTTCATTTCATTGTGTCATTTCCAAATATTGCTGACGCACTCTAGACTACTGACCTCTCTTTCGTGTTAACTACGTTAATTAGCACCACAAGGCTCTTAGAAAGAGAGGTTAGTACACTAGAGTGAGTCAGAAATATTTGGAAATTGATATTAGAACTTTGTGGTTGTAACCTCCAGTAACATAGCTTCATGTTATCAACGAACAATTAATTAAAACGCTAAACCAGAACTCAAACGTATAAATGAACATTGGAAAAATAAAAACCTATTTTTGAAACTTTCAACCTCCTTGAAGTGTCACACCCTTAAAATGTGTCATTGGCAGATTGTCCGTCATTTTACAAGAATATTTATTATGAAATTAGTTTGATAGAAATGCAGGCGACACCAATACCGGTAACACCCTCCCAACCGGTAGACTTAGTCAAGGAAACTTCAGTTGTTGCAATCAGACCAATACCACAGGTTAGAATTTTTTAACTATTCGTTTAGGTGCTCGAAACGTAGAGATGTTACGTGATCAAACGGCCCGTTTTGAACGGGACTGTCCCATTTTTCAGTTGTCTGTCCCGGTGTCCCGAAGATAAATCCGGGGATGTAAAAATGTCCGGTTTCAAAAATTCGTGGAACTTTGCTGCAGCTCGCCTTATATCCTTAGGAATAGGCGCAAGTGTTTTGTGTTACATAATAACCGCCATAGATAAATATTTTTTTAAATTACTAGCTGACCCGGCAGACGTTGTTCTGCTATTTGTTTGTGATTTTAGAAAAAAAAACTGGGGTAAGTCACCCTTATCACTTAGGGGTATGAAAAATAGAAGCCGCTTCTTAGACCTCCTGAATATGCATATAAAATTTGATAAGAATTGGTAAAGGCGTTTCGGAGGAGTACTGTAACTAACATTGTGACAAGAGTATCTCCCCGAACGGGTAGGCAGAGGTACAACCAGGGCAACCACGACTAGCCGAAGACACTAAGTCCCATAATGTGATAGGTAGTAAGCCTATCGCTAACCCGGGCACATATCCAATCCCGGGCAACATTATTTTTATTAGGAAATTTAAAATTTGCATTTTCTGATTTCTTTTATTGCCCGACTCTGGGATTGAACTCAGGACCTCAAGAAGTCAAGTCCGAAGTATGTACAAATGTTCATTTAACGTGCTAATTGACAAAATGCCTTTCTCCCATTTTGTGTCGAAAAGGTCAAGTTATGTTTTTAACATATTTCGTTTATTCAGCTCTCCTGGTGTGAGATAACCGTTGCCTACACTTTGAAAAAAGTTTCATCGAAATCGGTTCATAATTAGGAATAAAAAAAATTAATAAACATATATGTAGTAGAATTGCAAACCTCTTTTTATTTGAGTTGGTTAAAATCAAATTTATTAAATAAAAATAAAATCTTAACAATTTAAGTTTAGTGTAATCTATTAGTTACAAAAGTCAATTACATGATCTCCAAATATGTCCATTGTTTATTCATCAAAAATGATAGCATTGTCTACCTAACCCTGGTATATTAAGCCTCTCAGCCTTGGCAGTCTCAGTACTGGAACACGACCATGATGAGCACTGACGTGATGTTTGCGCAGAATTAAAAAAGACAGTACCGGTACAGTTTATACGGAATCATGTCAAAAGTCTTCTGCTTGTTCATTCCCATATGCTATTATTACAGGTTGTAGAAGAAGTAGACCCTCTTCAGGAGCTATCAACAGTTGATAGACTCTTCATAACACGGCGTCTTCGGGTGCGAAGTGTTTTGTTTTTACGTGGCAAGAAAAATAGGTTTTCAGTGAGATCACCAGACCAAAATTTTATTTACACTATTGAAGAGGATAACAGGTACAACTGTTTTCAATCAGCAGTCTTCCATCTTCTCCAAATCTTCCAGGATATCTGTGATGTTGAGAAACATAAATTCTAAAACCCACACAATGCACAAATCCATGGCTTTACTAACCTTTTAGTTAATTTTCTAGGCTCTAGACCAGCCTTTCCCAAAGAGGGCGATAACGCCCCCTTGTGGGCGCTGAAAGCCTAGAGGGGGGCGGTATAAATCTTGAAAAAAATGTTTTTATGAATGTTTTAACAAATATGTTATTGAGGTTATTGACAAGAAAAAAACGAGGGGGGGGGGCGCTACAAAACAACTGATTTTCAAAATGGGCGTTACATGAAATAAGTTTGGGAACCTCTGCTCTAGACTCGAGAGGGTTGGAATGATTTTTTTTTATATGTCGGTCAACAAATATGCTCACCTCTCCTAGTAAGAGGTAACCGTGGCCCATAGACACCATAGATGTTATAGACCAGTGGTGGGCAAACTACGGCCCGCGGGCCGGATCCGGCCCGTGAGAGGTTTTAAGTAACGAGGGTTTTTTTAGTAAAAATATGAACCTCCTTAAAAAAATTATGGCCCAAATGTCAAAAGACTATTGAAATTTGAGCAATTACGAAACTGAATCGATACTTCAAACATAAATTGCGTATTTCATATATTAAGACTTCATAAATAGATTTTATTTTAATAAAGGATTGTAAAATAAAAAAATGCCTTATGTAATCTTTATACAACGTTCTATAGTCGCAATATTTACTGCTATTTTTAGGTGTATTAATTAACCGGCCCGCCTCAAGATTAATTTTACTTTCCTGGCCCGCCACTAGTTTTTTTTTAATTTACCGGCCCGCGGTAAAAAAGAATTTGCCCACCCCTGTTATAGAACAATTATCATATATGTGTTAGGCCAATAGTTCAAGTTTATCGACTATCCTACCTCTTGGACGCGGAAATAGTCATTATGGTGGTAGGAATAGGCACGGATTCCTACTCGGTCAAATTGTTGGACAGCACCACCACCAGTGGTCTTGTCGGTAATAGCTTATTGACCTGTCTGCCTTTTGAGCTGCTTGACAGAGAAGCATATCTATTTTACACAGCAGATCCGAACTTACACGGGGAAATAATTCTGCTTTTTTTATATGATTGAAAAAAGTAAATTTTTTTATGATATTGAAAGGCAAACAAGGAGACGGATTTCCTGATGTTAAGAAATTCACGCCGCCTAGAGACACCAAAGGTGGTAATGGTGTGTTACCAACCTGAGGACGGGATGTTAGGCCTCGAGCAAAAGTAAGTTTACTGGCTACTTTACCCTCCGAACCGGAACGCGTCATGACGTTATGGCGGCAGGAATAGGTAAGGCGGTGGTACCAATCCGGGCAAGTCTCTGCTAAACTCTACCACCTAGTCAGATGTCACGGTGTTAGTGACGGTGAGCCTATGCTCGCCTTTTACGAGCTGCCTGGCAAGGAAGGCAGATGGTCTATTCTACAAAGGAGCCCGGACCAACACGGGGAACATTTAGATACATATATACATACATACATATTACAATGATAATGACTCTTTATCCTGTATATTTTTTGTCTCCTTTAAAATTATCATCGCATTCTTCTAATGACACTATGTTGACGCGGTCTTTTGCCTTCTCTATTTATGATATTTAATTATGTACCCGCTCATTCGTTCACAAACGTTTTCAGCTGGTGGGTGGGATACTTTTGCTACGGGTTGCGCCCTATGCAACTTCATGTGAACAACAGTGCTGGCGTCGAGGTGATGAGGATAAACAGACCTTATGCTTGCACAGCCCGTATTCTTCCGTGCCAATTGCAGAGCATGCAAGTAAGATTCCAAATAATAATTTTTGCAACCATTTATGAACACAAAACAATCCGTAAGGTATGCAAAATGAAAACTACTTGGTTGAAGACCAGCTAATATCTAAGGAACCGAGGTTCGGTCAAAATTGTTTTTTCATGGGATAGCATGGTAAATACGCCGACGAATTTCTGGGTAGGTACTTTGAAAGAAATAGAACCTGCCAAAAACCAAGTCTAACGATATCACGTAATCTACGTTGCGATATATTTGTTTTGTATTTTTTGTTTTTGTAAGGTAGCTCATGATTCCTAGGTTTCCATAAAAAATTGACGAGTTTGAACATAATCAGAAATATAAAAGCTTAAAATATACGCATTACTTCTAACATTATGTAAATATATATATCCATGTTTTCCTTGGTCATCGCATCACGCGTGTTATATAATACTTTTTTGGCATGTTATGTAATATTCATAGTTAAGACAGGTAAGGTTTGTCGACTCAGCTAGTTAGGTATTACCAGAGATTAGTAAATATATATTGTCTTTGGTATTACTAAAAAAACATTTGTTAGATCTTGTTTAAATATGGAACCAACTCGGAATCATGAACACAAACATATAAACCAACTTGCAACCTCTTCGTCTTTGTAGCGTTTAAGAAAATTGGTAATGATGCTTTAATGACGAAGCTGTAGGTACTTGATGAGTGAGCCATGAAATCCACTACTTCCAGTACTAGTAGTTTGACAGTTGGCTTTGAAGTGGTCTTTAATTTTGTCAAAATTAAGACTTATTCCCGTTTCCTATATTTAAGAAAGTAGTTATTTTGATTACGGATAGAAGTATTTGGTACGGTTAGTAAGAATGCTAACAAAGGTTGTTCGTTTTCGACAGTAAACTATGAAATTTTTTTGGAAATATTGGTAACTCTTGTGGTAACGCTCCGTTACTTTTGGGCAAACTAAGAAACTTACAGTATACGTTTCGTTGATTATAGAAACCGGGCATTAGAGTTAAAGGTTTGCACTTTTACAGCTTAATTTATGCGATGATTTTGTCGTTACTTTCTCCAGGTATTTTCGCCACCAGGTGTAAGAATAGGTAGTATCGAACAGCACTTCACACCTGTAAAACCAACTTACTTAGTAAAGAACGAAAACGGCGAGCACAAATTCTGGATTCGAGGTATGTTTCACGAAGGGACTAGAAACGTTCATTTACCCATCGCCATAGTTGCGGTAAATCCCAGTTTTTTGTCACGTCGAACGAGGGAAAATTCAGAGCCCGTTTTCCTACACTTGGGTACTTTTTCACTTTATACTTTACGTTATTACGTCATTCCGTCAGCATATTTTGATTTGACATCTTTACTCTTTATCTTATTTGATGACTTTAAAGGGGTTGTACGTGTTTTACTGCGTAACTAATTAGCGGTTTTACAGATTATTATTTAACTATTAGCGGCAGAACTCACAGAGCGATTTTTAATTGCGCCCGCAGCAGTCACGGTTCTGCGATTTATTTCAAAACTCACGAGACGGGTAATTATTGCGGTCCCGCAGCCCCGCGGTTGAAATTATGGCCCGCAAACTTGACGGTCGGCGGTTGCAGTTAAATAATAATCAGTACAAATAGTATAAAATGGTCGCCCGCCAAGCGACCGCAGAGCACGCGATCGCAACCCGCCGAGGCAGCGGGAGGAAACCGCCGCCCGCACGGTTAACGGGCAGACGACCGCTCGCGGGAACCGCAAACAACTGCAGGCGCTGCGGGTGAAAATCGCGTCGTGAAATGTGATCTTACTTTTTGCATATAAATCGACATTCTACGAAATTTGCGGGCCCGCAACCACCGCGGTCGCGGGAAAAACCGTGCCGTGAGTTCTTAGTCTTACGAGTCATTTTCCCGGTGCTCATCAGCTGTAGCTATGCAATGGACCAACAAGATTTTGATGATAGAGTTAGGCAAACAAGCACACGATTCTCCTGATATTAAGAGATACACATAACTAACACTTCGCCATTCCCTCATTTTCAGTTAACGCCCAATTCCGTTGGGGTTTAAAAAACAAAAAATCTGAAAATGGGTTATATAGACTCAACGACGCTTAAATCAAGCTGTTTGAATAAACATTATCAGTAACTAATAAATAACCCTGAACACCTCGCCTCTGTGGTTTAGCGGTCCAGGACTTGACTACATGAGGTCCCGGGTTCGATTTCCGGGTCGGGCAACGAAAAGAAAATGTGGTTTTTCAAATTCTGGATGGATGTGTGCCCGGTTGGCGATAGGCTTACCACCTATCACATTGTGGGTCTTAGTGTCTTCAGCTAGTCGTTGGTGCCCAAGTTTTGCCTCTGCCTATCTCTTCGGAAGCCTGAACAAATTACACAAAGTGATCTAGCCATAAAGTATGCCAATTATATGTTTGTGTTAAGGGTATTACTAAACGATACACATACACAGAAATATTTAAAATACCAATATAAATCTGGAAATACTGACATCTAGTGTATAATGGTTTTCCTCACATGTAATCGAACTCGTGCCTCTAGTAGGTATTACGCAAACTTCTTATTGTTCAAGGGCCACGCCTCACACTGAGCTGCTTCCGTGACGTCCAGTTCCACATAATCAAGATGGATGGGACCTATGTAGGAAGCACCTGCAAGCGGTGGGAAGGCCTAGTCCACGCGTTATTCTTCGCACCAGTTACTGACAGGTCAGCTTTGTAATTATTTGGTATTCACCACTTACTCCTGCCACCGTCACCTGCAGGATATTTTTGGTAATTTTGTTGCGTATTAACTAATTTTAGGTTATCGCTGTATTCTTTCAACGAAAGTAGCAGAAAGAGACAACACTTTTAGTGCTGTCAAATCAGACCGTACACGTCTTTCTATAGGCATTTAGTCTATTATTCTGAAAATGTTCAAAAACATCACAATTTGACATGATGTAATCTGACATATCTAAAAGTTCCATCTCTTTTATTTTTGTTTCATTTGAAAAAGATAGCACGCATCTAAAATAAGTTTAGTTTGTGAACAGCAGAATTACCACCAATATTGTAGGAAACTATAGTTTGTAAACTGCCTCATATGTAAGGTTTTACCATTTTTGAAGTGAAAACTTCTTTAACGGCGTGGAGTATTTTTTTTGGAATGGGTAAAAACTTCTAAACTCGCGTCAGAACACGTGACCTGATCGAAAATTCGTAAAACGGTGAATAAGATGGCGCAGGGTGCTTGCGTGAATGTGTTGTCATGTTTGTGTACAATAGCGCAATAAGTTAATATTATATTCTACCACATAGATTGTAGTAATTTCATAGCGATAATTAAAACAATTCGTGCAAAATTATTCCCCAACCATTCCAAAATATCAAAAATGCACAACGTTAATATTCAAGTTTTCCTCCCGGAGTGCCACCCATCGTTTTTTTATGCGGTAAGATAGCGAACAACCTAATAGTATGAGATAACCTTGGCTTCTAGACCCCATAGATGCTGTAGGAATTCCACTGTTTTGACCAGGGGATGAATATATTGTGTGTTTATGCTTATCTACGGACGGACATACAGACGATCCTTGTTGACTACAGAATCCTAAAAGTCGGTAAAGGTCGAGTGGCTAGCGAACACGCCTAACTACAGCGAACATCCGCGAGGCTCAGGTTCGATTCCCGACGGGGGCGGGCATTTGTATGATGAACATTAATATGTCTGAATTTCCGGGTCTGGGTGTTTTTTAAATTTATTCTGTTATCTATTTAAGTATTTCTATGTATTAGAATCGTTGACTAACACCCATAACACAAGCACATAATTTGCTTACTTTGGGGTTAGATTCAATTTGTGTAACTTGTCCAGAGATATTATATAAAAAAAAACATGTAGTAGGTACATATATGAAAAAGTAAAGTATCTTCTTCAGCCCGTATCTCGGAAGAGGTAGGCAGAGATACAATCAGGGCACCCACGACTAGCCTAAAGTCCTACCATATGATAGGTAGCAAACCTGTCGCCAACCTGATGAACATATCCAATTTCGTGCAACTTTGTTTTATTAGAACATTTAAAAACTCATTTTCTTTTATTTTTCCGACCGGGGAAACCCGGGACTTCGTTTAGTCAAGTCCAACACCGAACTACTAGACCACGGATAGAATCTTAAGAAGTAATTTTTACAGGTTTGGTGTGGCCTTTGAGAGGAATTTAACTGTTCAGGAAAAGGCACTACTTTTAGCGGCGACTCTGCTCCTCGACTATATGTACTATGATGTATGACTATAATAAATGTTTATATTTTGCCTTTTACTTTTTGACCTTAGTTTAATAGTTAGTGGTAAAACCACTTCAAGTAATGGAAAGGAAAACCTATTTTAATAAAATCCAAAAAGGATGAGTTTGTAAATTATTAGACTGCATTTTTTTTGTATGTTATACGTGTACTCGGCCAAAAGCGAACAGATCTGTTTTGTTGGTACTTTTTTGTGAAGGTTTTTTTCCACGTGGTGGTCCGGGCTCCTTTGAAGGATAGACCATCTACCTTCCTGCCAGGCAGCTCGTAAAAGGCGAGCATAGACTTACCGTCACTAACACCGTGACATCTGACTAGGTGGCAGAGTTTTGCAGCGACTCGCCCGGATTGGTACCACCGTCTTACTTATTCCTGCCACCATTACGTCCAATGCTTGCCGTTGACGTGTTCCGGTTCGGAGAGTGAGGTAGCCGGTCAACTTACTTTTGCTCGAGGCCTAACATCCCCATCAGGTTGGCAATGCAACATTTCCACCTTTGGTGTCTCTAAGCGGCGTGAATTTCTTACCATCAGGAAATACGTCTGCTTGTTTCCCTTCCATTATCATAAAAAAAGGTTTTATTTTGATTGTGTAGCGATGTCGTCGAAGTGCGTATAACTCTAATCCTCCCTGACCTAAGCCATGCTTGTTATTGTGAACAAAATAAAACTTTGATTTTTGTACATAAAGTCACCAGTAAGTATTTAAAGTAGCAAGAAAATTTGCAATCGCTTGATAATCTTAACATTGTACTTATTCCCGAAAAACTTAAGGAAAAACATTGTACATAAACACATACAATTGTTATATAGCCCTGATGATGCTTGTATAGCGAAACCGGTTGGCTAAACCATAAAAATAAAAAATAATAAAATATATTGTGGAAAGTACAAGTGTTTCTAAGTAAATTGCATCATAAATATTATTTTAATCTACAAGTATCTCATAAAATAGTAGTAATTAAGTACCTAATAAAATTTATTAAATTTCGCATGTCAAATTAAAAAAAATATTATCAAATTAAAGTTAAAATTACTAAAACTCATTAGACATTTACAGCACCTACTAGCTTTTGCTCCCCGGCTTCGTCCATACATTAAGATTATCCCATTGAAATATCAGACTGAATAATCCTATAAGTATCTTCACGCCCATATCCCCGAAGAGGTAGGCAGAGGTACAACCAAGGCACCCACGACTAGCCGAAGACACTAAGTCCCACAATGTGATAGGTGGCAAGCCTATCGCCAACTGGGCACATTTCCAATCCCGACCAACATTTTTTTTATTAGAAAATTGGAAAAATCCAATTTTCTTTGTGTTGGCCGACCCGGGATTCGAACCCGGGACCTCATGCAGTCAAGTCCAACACTCGGACCGCTAGACCACAGAGGCGAATAATCCTATAGATTAAAATAATCCTTAAAGTAAAATAAATGCCGACAAACACTAAATGTATTTCAGCTAAGAACCATCTCGATCACATCAGCAATTGAAACAAAAAAGCCACATCAAAATCGGCAAATCCGTTTAAAAGTTATGCTGCCCCAGACGCCCACGCCCACACAAATATACACACACGCACAACGCACGCACGAATGCACAACACACAAACAAACTTACAAAGAGAGAGCCAGCCAATATTTTTAGCTACTAAAATTCATTACTTCAGTTTACACCGTTGTCATTTTATGATTTGTGACAAGTTAATCTTACCGCATCTTTTACGTTGTCTGACTGTATTTTATCGATAGAAATACACATTAAAATCTTTGTCGCTTAAATATCATTAAATATGTATTCCGTGCGCCATAAAGTCATAAATTCGGTTGTAACAAATAAAGATCGTTATGAATAATAGTCATCAACAAAAATTCAATACACTAATTCCATCAATATCACAAATTTCGACCTAATTTACAATAAAATATGGGACATTATATCTTGAATCTCGTAAATCGGCCATTAATATTGAAATAAGGGGACAACGCTATACTTTAAATGTATTTTTCGTTTTTACACAAAAACTTCCAATTTCCCCTTAAAAATTAATGTCGCGCGCCACCCCTATTTGCATTGTATTTAAAAACTTTTTTCTTGACAGCAGATGTCCGAGGTAAATGGCGCGAAATTTTTGACAGGACGTATAATTTTGGCGCGCTACAATGACATAAACGCTAGAAAATATTAAAAAGAACCCTTTTTCAAAGGATTGTTCAATCACACATGAAAAAACGCGTTAAAGGGGTGCTTTTTTACAAAAATTTGGAAAATAACAACGGTACAAGCTTATGTAGGTCAGTGGGTGGATATTGTGAATTAAAGTTTTTTGACAATAAAATGGCGCGCGTCTGTCACGCGTTTGGTAAAGCAAGGGTTTAAAAAGCAGACAGTTTACTACAATAGCGTTTTAGAAAATGATTTAGAAGTTTTTTTTTAGTTAATCTTGTAACGGATTAGCTTTTTTGTAAATTTCCTTTTTTCGGTATAATGCCAATGAATAGGGTGATTGATTGGTCTCGTTTCTTTGACATAATCTATACTTTGAGTAGTCGTTGCTAGTAGTTTTGCTCTATAACTATCTATACTATTCCTATAACTTCGTTCAGAAATGCTTCAAATCTGACCGCTTGTTTCAGAGATATGCATACTTATTCAAACAAGTAAACTAACAAAAAATTACTTAGCTTTATTGTTTCAGTTTTATTAGTATCTACTGGCCTAACGCGGGCCGCGTCTACACCAACACTGCAAAAACCGCCGAAAATATTATTTTAAATTAAAATAAATAGAATGCAATGTAGAGTTGAAATCATTCTTATCAAATTTGTATGATATCAAAAATCCAAACTGGGAGCAAGAAAGCGGCTCCGCCAAGACGAGCAAATTGAAGCGCACTACCCGCAGCAGTTCCTCAGTTTTTTGAACTCTTATACATACATGAGATCTGAAAACTTTTTTTCACTGTACAAACCATTTGGCCTCGTTTTGGCAACAACATATACACATACCATTACATTTTCTCAAGACTCTACAAAGTTCTTTTTACTATATTACATTATAAAAGTTAACATTTTTAATTATTTATACGGGATACTCACGATCTCTTTTTATTTTATTTGTCGATATTTCGGCCTAGTTGCATAGGCCGTGGCTAGTATAAGTGTATAGTCTATGGGCCGTGGTCACGACGGGACTGCGGCGGCGAGCTGTAACTTTTGACAGGAGGATCTACTGACAGATGAGCCTGTCAACCCTCCGTCTAATTCTTCTTTTTTGAACGTCCTTGTCACTATCATTTCTGGGCACTATATCGCGACACACAACACTAACTATGTCCCTACACTTTACGGCACTTTTTGTAATTATATTAATGTAATGTAATGTTATTAATTCGCGACGATTTAAGTTTAAAATCCTATTATAAAAGATGTTTGTAAATCTACATACAGATTTTTTTATAACGAGTATTTAGCTATTTTTAATTAGATACGCTATTGTATAATCATCTGGCTCTCCTGATAGTGAAAAACTACCGTGGCCTTTAGATGTCATATCTATATAGATATATGTCGCAGTCCTATAGTCGGGGAGTTAGACCTAAATCCTAATGTGCAAGTCTACCGGCTACCTTACCCTACAGACCTGAACATAACACTGCTAAATTCAGCAAGTTATTGCACAATTTTTTATCACCAGCCCTTCGCTAACCCATTTAACCTATTCTCGCCTCTTAGGAGTCAGTCAGATGGTCATGGATGGTCAGATGGACGGTGGATTTTACACCCAAATACAAGGTTACCTACCGGACACCCGAAACACGTCACTGGTGTTACTAAATCATTTCGAAAACAATAAACAGCTATTTATATTGTCATATTCGATTACATTTACGTCAATGGCGGTGACATATATGATAAATATGACAAACCACAACATATTGCCCCTTTAGGTAGAAGTCAGAGGAAAATAAACATGTTCGTTAATAGTTTGTGGTAAGGTCTAATGGTCATAGGAATGATAGGCCTAATTATTTCATGAGGTTATTCATTGAACGAAATTTTGGACGGGTCTTGCATAAGTTGTTTTGCAACGTGTTGGTCCGGGGCTCCTGTGTGGAATAAACCTTCCTACCACGCAGCTCGTAAGAAACCAGCATATGATGAATAGGTCCTAAAAGACCATTAGTGGTAGTGTTGTCTTGGAAATTGCAGTCCTTCCACCGCCCTATTCTTGCCGCCAAAATAACAAAGTTTGGCAAGGTCGTGTTTCGGTACGGAGGGGTCAACGTCAGACGTAGTACGTCTGGTCTACTTGCACGTTAGACCTCCCTGCACCCTGACTACAGGACCTACAACACCTATGGTCTATAGGCCACGTTTGTCTCTTGTTAACTATTACATAAAAAAAGCGAAACATTTTAAAATATTTATATATTTAAAGCTAAAAAAGTGAAGTAGTAAGTATCTTCACGCCCATATCCTCGAAGAGGTAGGTAGAGGCACAACAAGGGTACCTACGCAAGCCTACCGCCAACCGGGCACATATCCAATCCCGAGCAACATTTTTTTATTAAAGAATTGGAAAAACCTTATTTTATTTTTGT